>JARYHS010006878.1:0-16501 GCA_031002005.1 Vandiemenella viatica
TTAAGGGTAGTCCACCCCTAAATTTTTATTTTTTATTTTTTATTTTTTTATGATACAACATACAAAAATACATACAATCCTAAATTTTCACCCTTCTACGATCAACCCTTATTTTTTAATAGCCATTTTAGTAATTCTTTTTGGATGCAACGGGTGGAACTGGCAAAACATTCGTTATTTCGCTAATTCTTGCTGAAATACGATCAAATAATGGCATCGCATTGGCCGTTGCATCATCGAGCATTGCAGCAACTTTATTGGATGGAGGCAGAACAGCTCATTCAGTATTTAAGCTGCCACTAAATATTCAGAATAACCCTGACGCAGTATGCAACATTAAGAAACAATCGTCCATGGCCACCGTGCTGAAACGGTGTAAAATTATCATCTGGGATGAATGTACTATGTCACACAAACATTCGCTTGAGGCGTTGAACAGGACATTGAAAGATATTAAAAACAACGACAAACTATTTGGCGGAACTCTGTTGGTCCTTTCAGGTGATTTCAGACTAACACTTCCAGTCATTCCACGTTCAACATACGCTGATGAGATCAACGCTTGCTTAAAATCATCTCCATTGTGGCGTAATGTTGAAAAATTACAGCTAAAAGTAAATATGCGCGTTCAAATGCTTCAAGATCCATCCGCTGAAACATTTTCAAAACAACTCTTAGATATCGGTGATGGAAAAGTTGCTATAGATGAAACTGGATACGTAAAATTACCGACCGATTTCTGCACAATCGCTGATTCGCAAGATACTCTCATTGAACAAATATTTCCCGATGTACACACACAGTACATAAATCATGAGTGGCTTGCAGAAAGAGCAATTTTAGCGGCAAAAAATGTAGACGTTTTGTTATTTTTATATTCCCTCATCGTTCACAGCGCTCCATGCCTATTTCACGCATATACCACATTCTTACATACATACAATATACACATTCTTACATACATACATACTTACAATAAGTAAGCTATTTTTTGTCTACACTAGAAATTACTTGAAAATTATTTATATGGCAAAACAACGTTTGCCGGGTCAGCTAGTTTTAATTATAATTATAATTGTTGTTAAGATGTTTCTTCTTCAACTAAATTATTAAAAATTAAAAAGGAAGACAATTTTTACTTTTTTTATTCAATTTCCTTTTATTTTTCCCCACTTATACTGATGTATCTTAAATATATATATATATATATATATAGCTGTGTAATCATAAAAAAATATTAAACGAAAGATACAAAATGAACAGTTAATAAAAAACATTATATGGAAAGAGATGGTAAAAGTTTCAAAATTTCCGCCCTTATGCGACATCACAGTGTGAACTGATTCTAGAAGCGCTAGCGTCGTGGTCAGCAATATTGATGCTGGCCATGAACAGTCTATATATATTGTCTCTGGAATGAAATATTGAAAATATATTCGGAGAATATTATGAAGGAACTCAGAACGCTAAAATACACTACACTGCTGATGTGAATATTACTAATACAAATGTATTGAAGATGAGTGGATTCGACATTGCACCTTATCTAGCCGGTAATATTATTTATATTGTCTTGACTGCTGCTGCTTACCAGAAGGGCGGAAAAGTGTGATTGTAGTACCAGACCATAACGCAACGGCAAAAAAATAAATAAATAAAAAATGCATGAAAATTTCATTTCGATTTATTTGACAACAGTGGTAGGTGGATGGGATTTGGTATATTGGTAAATTACTCGTATCTTATCATAAATGCCTGCTGGGAAAGAAAATGGTTTTCAGATGGGTAACATTATTTCAGATTGGAGTATTTATGTGAATTAGTTAGCTATGAGCAAAATATTTTAGATGAACTGGACAAGAAATGCAAAGTTTGTATTGTAGCACATTTCCAAAGCCTTTGGCAGAAAGAGCCACAAAATTATGTGAAAGAAGGTAAAAATCATTTAAATGATTGCCAAAAGTGACGGTGTAGGAGTCTGTATCACTACTAGCTGAACTGAAGACTCCGACACGGACGTAAAATTTATGTATTTTCCCAAATAGTTTACTTGCTAGTGGACTTTCATAATAAGCAACTGTTTGATGGCATAACAGTTTTCTGTTGAACGGGACGTAACAATCATTACAAACAGCAATGTCACTAGTACTGTGAATACAAATTTCACATTCATATAACAACTTGTCCAATATTGAATAGGTACCTTAGCTGATAAAATATGATGCAAAGCACCATATCACCACTGATAAACAACCAGGATATTCCAGAGGTAGGTCATTAAATATGAGGAGGCTCCAGATAGGCAGACAAAGAATTTTACTTCTTGTCATAAAAAGAGATTACACAACAATCAAAGTGATCAAAAAATGAAAAAACAGGAGATTTATTGCCAATTTTATCGAACTTACAAAAACGAATCAGGAAATATGTTTATTTACACAGGCAGGTTAAGCTGAACTACTAAGCCATGGATAAAAATCTTGAAGTTTACTTCTGGGAAACCTATAGCATTGTAGTAAAAACGTCATCTTCTTTTTCTTTTCTTGGATATATTTTCACGCCTACTGAAAAGTAAGAAATATTCATCACAGCTACAAATTAAACTATAGCACAAGAATATGAAATAAAGATGGATGCTAAATGGAAATATATACATCAATGAAAACAGATTATAATACTTCATACTAACCCAATCACTATTACATAGTGCATATACTCACAAATTATTATACATAAAAAAGCAAGCTGTAAACATTCTGCAATTGTGGGTAAAATATAAAGAAGTTCTGTTCATCTATCCTTTGATTCTACAACTCATGTGACAATTCTGAACAATATGGTGTGGTATATCTAAGACAAGTGAAGAACATAGACATCAGTAAATATCATGTAAGAATAGCAATAGAATTAAATCCCTGGAAGGAAGAATAAAACTAAATGTTTCCTTACAACATAAGACTAACTAAGAAATACAACACAAAGTAAAATAAAAAAAATTCTTAGTCAAATGTTAGAAGTATGTTGTCCTAATTGCTTAAGTTAAACAGTTTATAAAATATTAGTGTACATAAATTTTCAATATGACAGAATATTAGACATCAGACTTGATGCATGATATTGTCTCTAGAAGTATATCCAACTAACTATTCTAAGATTAGGGCCTATATAGTGGTGAAAAGTAATAAATATTCATCACAGCTACAAATTTAACTATATTTGTTGTTGGGCAATAAAAAAAAAAAAAAAAAAAAAAAAAAAAAAAAAAAAAAAAAAAAAAAAAAAAGAAGAAGAAGGAAGGATACCACATTTCACAATAATTCAGCTTTAAACATTATTAGCATGTATGTGTAGAACTAAGCTATCTGGCAAGGATGGGTATGCACAGATCACAACCTACACATTGTTTTAATGTAATTTTCATTTTAATGATGGAAATATTTATTTTCTCTGCTACATACCTAATCTTGACCTTCCTAATTATATTTATTAAATTTTGTAGCGAACTTTTTCAGTATATTTAACTGATTATCCTTACTTTCATGTAAAGGTACCTTTTGGTTTTATTTTGCTATCGAACCCTTACTCGGTTCATAATTACTGGATAATTCAAACTTAGGAACTGCCGTTAGGCACTGAAAATAAGATAGGACAGTGAAAAATAACCCATCATTTACCACAGATGAAGGCAGAAGGACGAGATGAACACGTAAAAAGCCACAAATAAAGTAAGGAATCTTAGTCATGTAGGAGGTGATGAAGATGTGATCACATGATGGATCTTTCCTGCTCCGAAATACTGTGAAGTTTATTTGTTCCTTGTGTTTTTTACGTGTTCATTTCACTCTCCTGCCTTCATCTATGGTAAGTGATAGGCTTACCCAATCATATTTCCAGTTCATTACTTACCATAATGACAACTTTTTTTTTTAAATTAATTCTAAAAAAATATTTGGAGCTGTATTTAGGAAAGAATCAAATTTTGTATTAAACACACAGTATACTCTTGTGAGCAGTATTCACTATTGAAGGCATCTACAAAATGTTTTATATTGTTTTCGTTAATATTTCATTTATATACCCACTTTTTCTTCATCTGCATCACAGGGCTTATGGACAAAATAGCTGAGAATCACTATCCAATATACCAGTAGCGGATCCAGTCTTTTGGTTTGGGGGGAGGGGGTGGAGGGTTGACTTGGGCGCATGGACTTTATAGTCTCCTTGGATAATATGAGCTGAAATAGGAAGATGAGGGGGAAGTGTCGACCACAGATTTAATGTTAACATTTTATTTCAGATTACCACCCTTAAATGAAGAATAGAGTAAAAAAAAAAAAAAAAACCTATTCAAAATTACAATGTTGGGGGTGGACCCAGATGATTTTTTGGGGGGCCCTCTTCCTTGATTGAGGGCCTTAAACCCCCATGGATTCAATATACTATATATTATTGAAACTATTCTGTAATATCGAGAAAAGAGTTATCAATTGCAGACATGCAATGATCTTATATTCTTGCAGGGAAATTTAAAATGGCTGTTGGGTTAAAGGACAAATAAAGTTTATCAAATCTATTTTTCATTGCTGTGATTGTGAAAGCGAGATTGAAATCTCTATGTAATACTATCTTTGTTGTTGTTTGTAAAACGTGGTAACAGTGACTGTTATATAAAGACTGAAATTTCTAGATGTGCTCTGCAGATCACTAAACTATAAGCTGTTCTTCACTATATTCCAGTAACGCAGCTTTCAAAGTGTTGTTCTGTACAATACTTACCACTGCTGTATTCAATATTATTTCTAAAAAAAACGACAACTCCTACTTTTACCATATTACATCTGCAGTAATGGGAGCTTAATTTATGTGTTGGGATCGACAGTTGAGTTATTCCCGTCTAAGAAACACGAAAACAAATACAACTAAACTTTCTTAATTTTGAATTCCTTCTAGGCATAAGGCAATTTTATCGATTTTAGTAAATATTCCTCTTGCATTATGATGGGGAATAATGGTCTGAAGACTTTGATTCAATTATATGCAGACATGCAGTTGTTTATCAGTATATATCGGCATGTTTGTTTCATTTACTAATTTGAATAAAACAGGGAGTTTAATTTCTTTTAAACAGCTTGATATAATTATTTCATTTACCATAAAAAAGGGCCAGTACTTAACTTCACTTATCACAGGAATACCTCTTTCCCTCACCTAGCGTTCTTTGATCACATATAAATGGACCGAAAGCTTCATTTACCTATGAAACGTAGTTGTAGTTCATGGCACGTATTTACCGTAAAAATTGTTTTAATCGTTTCTTAAAATTGATTTATAGCTCCTGTAAATAAGTAGCCTGCCCACTAATTATAATACAAACAATGCTCCGCATTAAGCTCAAATGCTGAAAGTGGTCTATTCTTTTTTTTTCTTTAAGTTGTCAGTCTTTGAAGTGTGCTGACCTTTTCTGACTACGGGTCCAGCACCCGTCCAGCGAACAGGATGGCTCCAGTGTCTGTGCTGTACAGCAGGAATACGAACGGATGGTCTGCCTGAAATAAGTAAACAGGCTCTACTAGAATTGTCAACGATGCTCCAACTACTTCCAGCCCTGAAACAAAGAACAAATTGTTTAATTTTATCTAGATTTGAAAACATAATTGTTCTATAGATACATTTTACCTTTAATCAAGAATGCAAGAATGTATGAAATATCACCTTAGTTCTACACTAAAAGGCAAAAAATGAGTATCACCACAAGTGACACACGATTTCAGTTATAATGGTGTGGGTAAATTTTATTTTGTAGTTTAGATACGTCGGGATTGGAATAAATTACCAAGTAATGGATAATTAACCAAAAACGCTGAAAACATTTGAAATTATATTTAGTACAAGGAAAAAGTTGACTAAAAACGGCAAGAAATGGGTGTGTAATAAAAATGTCACCAGAGCATGCGCTTTATCATAATAAATTAAAATTATGCAGCCACTTTTGGCTTTGAATTTCTGTGAATTTATGGTGGAGGGATTTAATTTAATTACAATGGAGCACAGGCTCCGGTGGCAATTTCCCTACACCCCCATCTTCCTCCTATCCTGCACTTACCAATATTTGCCCTCTACAAATTTTATCTTTAAATTCTTTCAACGTTTTCGGTAAATTATTCATTTCTCTTGGTAACTCATTCCAATCCCTGACACCCTTACCTAAAAAAGAGAATCTTCCCACACCCTTGTGCCTGAAATCGAGTGCAAGCTTGTGGTCATGGTTATCTTTTCCCTTCCATGCAATACTTTTCATACCTACACCAATATCTTTCCATGCCTCATCGCCAGTATATGCCCTGTACACTCCCATGATCCTCCTCATCCTCCTCCTGTCTTGCAATGAATCCCATTCCAGCTCCTTTATCATTTCCGTCACTGATTGCATTCTGCGATAATTTCCAGAAACAAATCTAGCAGCCCTTCTTTGCACCCCCTCCAACTCTTGTATTTGATACGTAAAATGAGGGTCCCAAAGTACACTACCATATTCGAGCAATGGTCTGACCAAAGTTTTGTAACCCAATTCTTTTACTTGTCTGTACACTTTAGTCACCTGGAAATCTTAGTGGTATGAGAGTGCAGACATTGCCTGCGTACTGATGAAATGAAATCTTGACAGGACTTCAGCCGGATAGCGTCGTAAAACGAACGTTTCGACAGCTAGCTGTGCTGTCTTCATCAGGTGTACAGCTTTAGATGTTGTTAGGTTGTGATTTCCAGCTAACAACATCTAAAGCTATTCATCTGATGAAGACAGAAGAGCTAGCTGGCGAAACGTTGTCTTTTTGCCACGCTATCCGGCTGAAGTCCTGTCTAGATTTCATTCAGTGGCGTCTGATTAACGTATTTAAGATTCAGGTTCAAAACCACTGAGTATTGTTGGTGAGTGGTTAAAGCTCTGGCCTCATGTTCAGGAGGACGCCTGTTCTAATCCCCGTCCAGGCATCCAGATTTGGGTTTTCTATGGTTTCCCCAAATCACTCCCAGTGAATGCCATGATGCATCCGAAGCCGTTCCTTGTCTCCAGCCACATCTCGCCTCTAATGACGAGTGAAGTGATAAGTAAAAATAAAAAAATTCAAATCCAACTTGACCAGAAATTTGTTTAGGACCATAACACGGAGTAAGGGGACATCAATAAATTACGTGAGGTGTTTCTCCGAATTTCACCCTTCCAAAACCGGTGGAAGGGTGTTTTGTAGACTTTTTTTTAGCTCAACAGTCCAACAGAATTTCTAAAACCTCACGTGAGATTTCTGTTGACCCCCCTCTCACCCGTGGTGAGATTTCGCTGGATCACCCCACCCCCCTATTTCATCTGATGTAATTTATGGACGCCTCCTAAGTATGTCTCATTGCAGTGGGCGATAAACACAATTAACAACACACAGTATAAGGCCTACATAAGATACTGTTCTGTGATTTTATTCTTTTAGTGATTATAGTATAATCAGATTTGGTGGAGTTTGATCATCAGTCACAGGATCGATAAGTTTTCTAATGATTTAAACACATGCTTTTCAGTGTTACCACTTTATTTGTTACTAGTGTAAGCCCCTGACTGTTTATTGCGTATCGTCACGGGCCTATAATAGTTCCAGTTTTTAGGGTCAAACATTATGACAGGTTGACCTGATCTCACCAAATATGAACCTGACCTGTGGTTCACCCTTGAGGTCAATAAAATCGTTTGAAATTGACGTAGGTACTAAACACGGGCAGGGACGATCACGCAATCATATAATTGTTTTAAAGGCCGTAGCTTAGAACTAGCTGAAATGCGAACTTGACTTATATTTCACCAAAAAAGTTCACTTTGCAAAATTTTAAAAATTCCTGTTTGCATCGAAAGCATCATGTTATTTTTTGTAGAGGCTGGACAAACACTCATAATGTAATCAATAGTTACAGTGTTAGTAACGACCAGAGAACTTAATACACATTCCATATTATTAAATAGTTGAGCAACTCCGAAGAAATGAATTGCCAGAATACTCGATTCGGTAACATATTTGGTCTGACGTCCATTTTTAATAACTTAATTACTCACGTACAGCGAACATGAATACAGACTATTAACGAAAGTGATCCTTAACGTAGCGATACTTTTCGTAAACAACGTATTACATTAAACTCTACTAAATTACGGTGTAAACGAGCTTCACAGAGAATGGTTAACGACTTTGTCGCTATATCGTGTGGGTTTCTACGAGAATGTTGCAGTGACTATTTTTTTATATTTCATCTATTGTGGAAACACTTTCGGATTTGTTGGGAGTTTTGTTCTAGTCGCAGATTGGTATATTACATACTATTAATAAACCCTATTTCCAACCATTTAGACACAAATTCAGAGAAACAAACCAGACATTACTTATTTAGGGCGAGCGCTTGCTGGCACATGACGTCACGAGTGTGGTTGCCCGCGCTAGGCAGCAAAGGTGCGTTTTGGCGGGCTTTCAAATACTCTCAATTTTAACGTTGAATTTTATGTAAAACAAGCACTATGGTAAAAAAAAAGAAGAAATAGTACCCGGTAAATAACGTGTATCAATAAACAATTTAAAACCATTTTCAAAAAAATAGTCACATAGCCTATCATGAGCCTATGGACTTATTGAAGAAATCATCCTAGCATTCAGCTTGAATAATTTTGTGAAACTATAAACAACTGAAATATGGGAGACAGACGGGTTTTGAAGCCACGTGCTTTCTAATGAGATATGATCCGTTCTTGGATACACCAGCTTGGAATATTAGTCGAGACCAGTGCCTAGTCTCGCTGTAAGCTGTGTGAGAAATTCTAACCTGTAGCCGCAGCGGCTGTAGTTCCTGTCTCGTCGACTTCAATGAAAGCCTTCTGTAAGACTGAGTCAACTTTAAGTCTATTCTTAGTGATGGGACTGAAATCAGCACCGTCGCTAAACATTTGTTTTGATTCCAATCTGCAAAAGAAGCAAAATTATAGTTCAGAATCTGAAATTATAACTCCAAAAATAGAAACGGCAAATGTATATTCAGTGCATCACATCAGACTAATCATCAAATACCAATACACCCTTGTTCTTACTATTTCTACTGCATAAATATTAAGACGTGTTCAGTGTGTATAGTTATACAAAAATGTAAATTTTATGTAAACGGAGTAATGCCGATTATCAGCCTAAGGTACAAGCAACACCTGCAATGCTGAGCACTAAGCCGATACTTCACCAGGGAGCCAGGAAAAATGGATCGGCATCACGTCTTCACTGTTGGGCGACAAGTTATTACCAGCTAGGTCCCGGAATAATTAATCGCTACACCAACCATACCGTTCGCAGCTAGCAACCAGCAAAGAAGTGTATTTCGAAGAATGCTGAAATCTGTCATTACAAAACTGTTTTCAGACCTCAGTTCTTATATGCTGCGGAGACCATGCTGAAGAACAGGAACAGCACGATGAGTAGTAGGAGAAGGTATTAGCTGGCCAGAAACCGGGAAAACCCATGAGTCACGAGGTGGTGGGGGGGCACCTCCCTCCCCTCCCTCTCCGGCGGGCTTTTGAATAAGCCAATCAGCGGACCGTCACAAGATTAGTTCATTTGGTGGCCGCTAGGGGGGGCAGCACCGGCCGCGTTGGCGCAAACGATAGTTCCTTGACCGCCCGCCCAGATGGAAGCACAAACCTCAATCTGCGCAGACTTCCATGGATCGCGTAACCTGAATCTGAGTATTCTGTGGAGCTTAGTCGGACACACAACCCCGCAGGCGACAACGGTTGTTGCTATTCCCAGCGCGCGCCACAGATGACGCGTCGGGTCCCGTTAGCCGCTATTCCTGGAGTGCGTAGTTTCCTAGCGCAGCGATATTTCCGGGTGACGCGTCGGGTCCCGTTAGCCGCTATTCCTGGAGTGTGTGTGTACTGGGACCTACTTTCCGCAACACAATTTACCGTTCGTGACAGGGTATAAATTCTGTTTCAAACTTCTTCTCAGCCTCATTGATCACCAGTATCTTACAGAGTGAACATCATGGATCGAGTACTGACTGCGGAAGACATCGAACAGTATTTAGCAAATGGTGAGTGAATTTTCTATTATTAATTATTATTATAATTATTATTATAAATAAGTAAGTTTTATTTTAATTTTATTTTATAGGTCTTCCAGCCATCTCGCAACTAATCAGTGATGAATTTGTAGATTCACGATCGGTAACAATGGACAACCTTGAGGTGCGGTACAATCTTGCAGGTGGTAAGTGATTAACATTGTAAATTATTTTTTATGTGAATGCTTAGTGCATGTATGACTGATATTATTTATTTTGTTGCAGATGAAATGAATGCTGTTGGTCGTACCAGTAAGTAGCTAATACTTTAAATAATATTTAGAGTGAATACTTAGTGCATGTGTGACTGTCATTATTTATTTTGTTGCAGATGTGAGTGGAGGTCCTTTGCCTGTGATTAACACTCAGGAATTGATGGATTGTTTTACTACTGGCAAGTGTTTAATACTTTAAATAATTTTTCGTTTGAATACTTAGTGCATGTGTGACTGACATTATTTATTTTGTTGCTGATGTGAGTGGAGGTCCTTTGCCTGTGATTAACACTCAGGAATTGATGGATTGTTTTACTACTGGCAAGTGTTTAATACTTTAAATAATTATTCGTTTGAATACTTAGTGCATGTGTGACTGACATTATTTATTTTGTTGCTGATGTGAGTGAATGTGCGTTTCCTGTGATTATCAATCAGGAATTGATGGATTGTTTTACTAATGGCTAGTGTTTAATACTTTAAATAATTTTTTCGTGTGAATACTTAGTGCATATGCTTGACATTATTTATTATGTTGCAGATGTGAGTGGAGGTGCTTTGCCTGTGATTAACACTCAGGAATTGATGGATTGTTTTACTACTGGCAAGTGTTTAATACTTTAAATAATTTTTTATGTGAATACTTAGTGCATATGTTGACTGAAATTATTTATTTTGTTGCTGATGTGGGTGAATGTGCGTTGCCTGTGATTAACAATCAGGAATTGATGGATTGTTTTACTACTGGCAAGTGTTTAATACTTTAAATAATTTTTCGTGTGAATACTTAGTGCATGTGTGACTGACATTATTTATTTTGTCGTAGATGTGAGTGGAGGTGCTATGCATGTGATTAGAACTCATGAATTGTTTTCCTACTGGCAATCGTTTGGTACTTAAATTATTTTTCATGTTAATACTTAATGCATATATGACAGACATTATTTATTATGTTGCAGATGATGTGAATACTGTTGGCCTTACCAGGGTGCAACCCACACACAAACGGATGGCAACCCATGATGATGGGAGTGGAGGTGCTTTGCCTGTGATTAACACTCAGGAATTGATGGATTGTTTTACTACTGGCAAGTGTTTAATACTTTAAATAATTTTTTATGTGAATACTTAGTGCATATGTGACTGACATTATTTATTTTGTTGCTGATGTGAGTGAATGTGCGTTGCCTGTGATTAGCAATCAGGAATTGTTTTCATACTGGCAATCGTTTGGTACTTAAATTATTTTTCATGATAATACTTAATGCATATATGACAGACATTATTTATTATGTTGCAGATGATGTGAATACTGTTGGCCTTACCAGTGTGCAACCTACACACAAACGGAAGGCAACCCATGATGGACGGTCCATCAAAAAGCATTAAAATGTCAGGTAATGTATTCATTTTATAGACTGCTTTGTTTTCGATACTTGTAACTATGAATCTAATTTTTTGTGTCTATTTTCAGATGTTTATATGTCACCACCAGACCTTGCAGCACTATGGGGTATTCCAATAGTGGACATAAACCAACCCAGCACCAGTGCGAGGAGTATCCCAGCAGTGGACATATCCCACCCCAGCACCAGTGCGTGGGAAGATCCAAACGATGAGGATCTATTAGCCACTCTGTCGCCAGTAGAGGCACTCTGGGCTGCAAACGAACCATCGTCCCAGTGGCTGCCCAATACACCAGCAACCGTTAATGAGTGTGGGGAAAAAGGTAAGCCGGATGCTACGCGCTTGAAGCCAACTATCAGGGCAAGTGCTTACGGGAATAGGTTACTTCACATCACTGTTGTAAATACTGAAAATTTTAAAGATCCAGGCAATTTTATTAGAGCATGTTATGGAATTTTTAAAGACCAAATTTCCGTGATTATTAACAATCCTTCAACACCGGCTGTAAAATGCCAGGTGGGGCTGGATTGTCTTTTCCAAATCCAGAAGAACAATATCACTAACATCAGCCGTATTTGTTTTATGCCAAAGATGCGAGAAATAACATTAAGCACTCACCTGGAAGAATGGTATGAAGTCTATGTGTTTCAAGATATCAAGAAGAGATTTAGTGAATTCCAGGACCGGGATAGTGGCAAATGCCTCGATCAAATTAACTCCCTCGACATCCATGTAGCTAAATTCGAACCGTTTGTTTCGGGGCTCTTCATTTATAGCACTGCCATCCGATATCCAAGCAAAGAAGGCAATTATCAATGTTAAAAACAAAGATGATCGTTGTATTCTTTGGACGATCCTGGCTTTTCGCGAACAGGTGCACCACAACGCGCAAGAAATTAGTCATTATATTAAAGTACGTTCCAAGTACGATTTAGATTTTGCAGGCATCGAATTCCCTGTAAAATTGTCAGACATTTCTAAATTTGAGAGGCAAAATCCTGAATATTCGATCAATGTCTACGGCTTGGAACCAGACGGTAAAAAACATAGAGTTGTAGGCCCCCTTCACCATGCTGCAGTGAAACGCGAGTTCCATATAAACATGTTGTTGATTACAGAAGGTGACGATAAGTTTTCACTACTGCTGGATCAAGAACTTGTCAAAGTTAGTCAGATCATCAATAACTAAACATACAACTTCAATTTTCATATGTGATAGATGCCTGCAGCATTTCAGTCGCAAAGATCTCTTGGAACGCCAGTGAGATTGATTGCGCAAGGGTAGGCGCTGTAAGAGTGGACCTACCCGGCGACGAAGACAAAACCTTAAAGTTTAAGGATTTTGCGTACCAACAGCGTGCACCATTCGTCGTTTACGCGGATTTTGAATGCTTGTTGAAGCCCATTCATACGTGCAGACCCGGCCCTAATGCCTCTTACTCCACAGGAGTCCAGGAACACATCCCTTTTGCCGCGGCATACCAGCTCGTTTGCGCATACGAGCCTCAGCTGAACAGATTCGACTCATTCTTGGGAGAAAAACCTGAGACGTGGCTAGTGGAACAACTCGTGAACCTGGCCCATGACGTTGATAAAATCTACAAGGCGGTCACACCTCTTGTAATGTCAGCTGATGACGAGGCAAAATTTACTAGTGCTACGGTATGCCACATTTGTGGTGACGGCTTTGCACCGGGGACCGTTAAGGTTCGTGACCATTGCCACATCACAGGTGCATTCAGAGGGGCTGCACACAATAACTGTAATTTACAGTACAAAAATCAACGTTGCATACCCATCTTCTTCCATAATTTGTCTGGGTATGATGCGCACTTCATTGTTAGGGCCTTAGCACACCTCGATGAAGATGGGATGGATGTCCTGCCCATCAACACTGAACGTTACATTTCGTTTTCGAAAAAGATTAATGGTACATCAATTAAATTGCGGTTCCTGGACTCGTACCGTTTCATGCAGTCATCGTTAGATAAACTGGTTGGAACCCTTGAGGACCGTTTCATGGGCATTACCAGTGCGTATTTTACGGACCCAGAGCAGTTCCAATTAGTTAAGCGAAAAGGAGTCTTCCCTTATGAATATCTGGATTCGATGGACAAGCTCAAAGAGGCCACGCTCCCTCCAAAGTCTAAATTTATAGTTCGTTGTCGGAGTCAGACATTTCTGATGAAGATTACGAGCACGCGACACAAGTGTGGCGGATTTTCCAGATCAAAAACTTGGAAGAATACGCAAGTCTGTACATGGGGACAGATGTACGGATACTTGCAGATCTGTTTGAAAAATTTAGGAGTGTATGTTTGGAGATGTACACCTTGGACCCCGCACACTATTACACAGCTCCAGGCCTTTCGTGGCAGGCTATGTTAAAAGAGAACGCGTGTCGAGCTGGATCTTCTGACAGATGTTGACATGCTTCTCTTTTTCGAACGTGGAACTCGTGGTGGTATTTGTCAGTGCGTCCATAGGTACGCCAAGGCAAATAACCGGTACATGGCGGAGTACAACCACGACGCACCTGAAAATTTCATCATGTATTTTGATGTAAACAATCTGTACGGCTGGGCCATGTCAGAGTATCTACCCTCTGGAGGGTTTCGATGGTTATCGGCCGAGCAGATTGCATGCATAGACTTCATGAGCGTAGCAGCCGACTCACCTAGGGGTTTCGTTTTAGAGGTAGACTTGACGATTCCCCAGGATATACACGACAATCTAGCAGACCTACCGCCATGTCCAGACCACAAAGCCGCCCCTGGATCTACTTTCCCCAAGCTGATGACAACGTTGGAGGATAAGGTTCGGTATGTTCTCCATTACCGAGTCCTCCAGCAATGTGTAGGCTTGGGGATGAAGTTGGGCACGGTACACCGGGTAATATCTTTCAATCAGTCACCGTGGTTGAAAGAATACATCTCTCTCAACACGCGTTTCTCGTCAGTCAGCAACATCAGAATTTGAGAGAGACTTTTTCAAATTAATGAATAATTCAATTTTCGGCAAAACAATGGAGAACCTTAGAAAACACCGCGACGTGAAATTGTGTACAGGTTGGGCGGGTCGCCGCGGTGCCCGCAAGCACGTGGCTTCACCACACTTTAAACGAATGACTATTTTCGAGAAAGACTTTGTGGCTCTGGAGATGTCGAAAGTGAAGATACTTTTCAACAAGCCAGTCTACGTCGGGATGTGCATTCTCGATCTGTCTAAACTGCGGATGTATCGATTTCACTATGAATTGCCATTCCGCAGTTTATACGCCCAATTACTTTATATGGACACAGACAGTTTCATCTATTTGGTGAATGGCTGTGATCCATATGAAGTAATGAAACGCAACAGGGAGGAATTCGACACGTCCGGATATAAAACCAACAATCGTTTCAATATAGAACCCTATAACGAAAAGGTTGTTGGAGTTATGAAAGATGAGGCGAATGGTTCCCTGATTGGAGTTTGCGGGTCTAAGGTCGAAAATGTATTCATTCCGACTAGAATCTAACCAGACCTCAAGACGGGCCAAGGGTCTGGGGCACAGTAACAAAAAAACTTAATATACAAGATTATATTGACTGTTTACATGGTGCACCAGTGAAGCACCACAAACAACTCCGATTTGCATCAAATCTCCATAGAGTAACAACTGTTGAAGTATCCAAGCTGGGTCTGTCTAGATTGGACGATAAACGCTATATTACCCCGACGGGATTGGGACCCTACCTTGGGGGCACAAGTCTGTACCAGAGAGTGAATGAGTTTTGTAAAATAATATGAATGAAGAATAAATATAGCGTTTATCCCGTGTATATTTTACAGTGCACTGGAGGGTGGGTTGTGTTGTAAATATTTGTGAATATCATTAATTGTACAAGCAAAAGTTTTGGTCATCTGTCTATCATGACGTGTAAATATCAATTGATGAAGTTGTCTAATGTGACAAAAATGATGTGTAAATAGCTGTTGAAGATGTTGTCTAATGTCGATCATGACGTGTAATTGAAGAAGTGTTGTTCATCTGTCTAATGTAAATAGTGTCATATTTTCTATGGGTGTTTGTCAGTGCACTGTACTTAGTATTAGTCATATACTGTAAAATGATCTCTATATTGTAAAATAGACTCTATATTGTCAAAGAAAATTGTAAAAAAATAGTCTCTTAACTATGGGTGAGAGAGAGAAAAAAAACAACAAATATATGTTGTACTGATGTTTATTGAAGAATCATAATTTAAATAAATCTTTTACATTTATCCATGTGTTATGTGATTTATCAAAACCTAACCACTTCACTAATGCCATATTCTTCCTTTTCCTTATTACTCGTTCAACAAGAAATGTACTTGGATGTTTTGTTAATTGTAATTCTTGCTGGTAAAATGCTCCTGCAATATCTTTACCCTGATAATCTTTAAGTAAATAAGTTACAGGATTTGATAATTTAACTTTTCTGATGGTAAACACTTCAGTTGACCAGTTTGGCAGGTAGCCTTTGTCAAACTTTTCTTTAAACCTACTACTGTTCCTTGCCATACATCCTTTCTCACCTCTAATGACAATGACATCGACGAAGTTCGAAAGCGCTCTGTTCTTCCATATCTTTAATTTGTTTCACTATTCATATTTTTTAAAAAGTCTATGTAACCATCTATGGAACTGGTAAATTTAATTCACCTCTAATTTCGGCCTTAATTTTATTTTATTTCGTATGAGCGTAGTAAAATATG
>JARYHS010006879.1:0-68679 GCA_031002005.1 Vandiemenella viatica
AAAAATAACAGAATTAGTCAGAAAAAAGGATAATGATAATTTTTTCGACACATCTATCGCAAGGATGACACCAGGCTAATATAAAAAAGATATTAAAATGTTTTTTTGGGTTTCAAAAGGTTAAGAAAGATTTGAAACGAAATAATGGAAAGAAAATACTTTCGAAAGCAGATATCGAATATGGCAAGATTCCAAGGTAGAGAGGAGAAACGGGTGCAAAATAGTCTGAAGAGAGAAAGAGAAAACACAGTGCAATAATGAAGGAGTACTGGAGAAGAAGAAAGAAAAAACAAAAGGGGAAGAATTGAAATTGACACGTGGTCCCTAGCTGGCCATAACGAAAAGAAGAAGAAAAATGAGAAGAAAGCAACAAATACTTACACGTTTTTGAATTTATCGTAACGTTTTGTTCAATGTTAAATTAATGTGTGTAATTACTTTGCGGTTAAATTTAATAACATACAAACGATACACAACACAATACGCAGCATAATTTTAAAAATGATACTAAACGAAAAATTAACGAAACTGGGTTATGTCATACATAAAACATATGACGAGGAGTAGACTGTAACATAAATAAATCGAAACACAACGCCATCTACTGGATGGTTACATTATCTAGATAACCGAGTGTTGTGTCGATAAATTAATGCATCGCCATGTGTTAGAAACCTATGGAACTATAATAATAATTTCGTGCAGTTGTAATGAACTGGTGACAGGGTTTCGATTGGCTGCGCATTCCACCCCTGCGCCGGAGATGAAGGCCGAGTTAAGTGAGTACAAAAATCACTGCCGGCACAGGGATTCGAACCAGGGACCTAATCATTTCTGTTAGACTCCTTAATAACTGAGCCACCAGACCGCTCAAAATTACGGCCCTTACAAATAATTACAAACCATTGTCCAATGACAAACATTGAACGAACTTTTAATTCGCAATAATAAATATTAAGGTCAATAATCGAGATAAAAACTATCCTGTCTTTTAAGCTGGACCAAATTACATACAGTAAGCCAAATTTCATCAAAATCAGTTCATCTCGGGCAAACATCGTGACGTGAGATTTTTATATATATAAAGATGAAGAACAGTCTAGAACACTAACACTAGTTTCAACAAGAACATTCCAGAACAGTTTATGCAAAGTTAAGAAATTAAAATTTTGCAGGACTTGTTGGATTAGAACCCACGACCTTAAGTGCTACGGTCTCTTAACTTAACCACTACACTACAACAGTCCTTTCTTCTTGATGGCCTGATCCTCTTGATGTGCGACAATATCCCATATCTTAATTAGAAATTTAGTATCTCGTCAATTGATAAAATAACTTATATTGTCGAAAAAAGTATTTCCCACATATAAAACCCCAGAAAACGTATTAAATACTGTTTTATTATGTATGAGAGATCCCAAAATCTGTAGTCATGACCATAAAAGATACTAACCAGAACTTATTATTACAAATAAAATTTTAGCTATTAATAATACATGAGAAAATTAATTAAATTAGGTCTTGAAGTTCCACTAAACATTATTTTGGGCACAATATCCTGTATTCAGTTAATATTCAAGTTTAGAACAGATAAGAAAAAAGGGAAATGCGGGGGTAAATAGTTTGGCTTTCCTAGCGTACAGTTCTGTGTTCTTTAAAATATACTAACAGTTATTATTTACAAAATTAAAAATGAATCAAATATCTCGATTAACTAGTGCTCTTCATGAAGAATAAAATGCAATTGGTTCGAATATAATATTTCATTCCGTTAACGAATTATAAGACTTTAAAGATTCTCAGTTTATTTCGCACTAAGACACAAGTAAAATACATTGAATACGGGTCTCCGCGTGAAAACCGCTGTGGATATTGAATGGACCGCCCACCGCGCAGGTCCGGCCGAATTACCATACGGTTTGCGGCGGACGACGACTCATTGAAATACATTGTAACTATTTTGGTCTGTATATACCTTATTAAATGGTCAATATTGATAAATCATGAGGTGTTTTAGAATGGGAATTTTGTGCTTTCTATGCACATGTGAATTATTTTTAACACCAGACCGAAAGAATTTTTTTTTATTTTTATTCTTTGATTTATTTCACTGTTGGTCTTTTTCGGTCTTCACCCCTGCATCAAGAATCGACAGAAAAAAAAAAACCATTTAAAATATATAATCTCACTTCTCTGGACGGATTTTTATAAACCGCATATGTTCTATAACAGTAATTTTCTGCTCTGTCAGAATACACATTTTATTTTTAGAAACAGTGGTCGAATAAAATTTTAATACCTGACTCAGTCAGATTTTTCTGTATAGTGTGATAGATATGCCTTTCTTTTTATCGCTTTTTACCGTCAATAATTAAAGAAATCCTAGCCGGTCTCATCACTCCTTCCAGGTTCTTTGCAACCTTTTCTGTAAATGACAGCAAGCTGAGAACGATATATGTGGCCCCAGAAATATCGTCACACACGTATACAAGCTATCACCTCGCTTAACTAGTTTAGTTAAGTAATTCTCTATGAAATCAGACTATCTGTAGCTTGTTTATGGCAAATACTATTTATTAACACTTTAGAATCAGCTCAAAAAATACACTTTCTCATATACGTCAAATCAAATATAAAGTACTGGCCTTTTAAACATCATTCACTCTCACCGCCATCTTTTCAACTACAACTTTTTATATCAATCCGCGTCTTCTTGGCTAGACTAATACTACCATTACAGTCTACCAATTTCAATAAGACAAAACATATAATGAAAACTTAAATTTACCCCTTTTCTACACACACTACTATACTTTACGGCCTTGTAATAAAATGTAAATTCATTCATTGCATACAAAATCTTATTATTATTATTGTTTTTATTTCTCAATGTCTGATGAAGTGGGTCCTCACACATGCCCCCACTTTACAATAAATTTGCACCTTTTTTTATTAAAATAATGATTATTTATTGTAAAGTACAACTCTTTCATCAGACATTGCTCTTTTACACATATTGTTTACAATCTTTTGGGCACACTTTTGTCTCCTCAAACACATTAAAAATAACTCACCGTTACTGTCAGGTTATCAATTTATTGTTCCCTTATTAACATAAGTCGCTCATGATTTCACCTTATCATCTCTCATTTTATACAATTTAACATCCGCTCCATTATGTAGTCCAAATATTCTTCCCGATTTAGTGTAATCTAACTAATATACATTCTTATGTGGCTTCCCGTCAACCTTAACTAACCTAGACGGCCCATGATAAATGTCGAAGAACTTTCTTATTCGACTTGATCCCTCTTGCGTTTTTACCAAAACCAGATCATTCAGACTAATTTCAAGTGGGTTTCGTCCTCGGTCATGTATTTTCCTTCTTTTTCCGCTTTTTTTTTAAATCACATTTGTCAGCTCAATGTTATGCCCTCCCAACGTTCTGTATTTTCCTTTTTATTCAATCTTTCAAAATTTCTTCTTGCAATTAGTCTTTTTCAAGAACTCCGCAAGACCATTCTAAGAACTCCATTCTGCTTCCAACGCTAAAATATAACTGGAGTAAATGCATTTTTGTTGTTACTGTAGTAGATGGAGAACGATGAGTGGGGCCAGTACTCCGGACCAAAAAAGTGTAACATCAAAGGATGCCGCCTCCCCTCCTTGAAACTGATAAACGACCTCCGCTCCCCTCCTTGTAACCTGACACCATTCCACTGACCATGAAACCTCTGTTTCCCCTCTTTTTAACCTGATACCCCCTCCCCTCCTTGTAACCTGATACCCTACCGTGTACCTTGAAACCTGAGATCCCCCTCCTTGTAACCTGATATCCCGCCGTTGGCCTTGACACAGTGAGCGACCAGGCAGACATTCCACTTGATTACCATACCATCTCCTGCCATACGGTTGCCGGGGCGAAAACAGTATACTTCGTCCCCAAATGCCGATCCTGCCAGCGGAGTCTACTTCGGAGATTCGACTTGGAAGAACATCAGCGACGCGCAGCCTGCGGTGTCCAGCGCCTACGCCGTCAAGAAGACGTGGTGCTCGCAAGTTGCAAGGTACTACAAGGAGTTTGTCGACATTTTGGCTAGTAAAGTTCTACAGTTCAAAAACTGGTTGATGTGCATATCAATAATGTTTATGTGACTCAAGTGACATACAATCCCAGTTGATCATTGTACTATACGCTTTTAAGACATGAGATATTTACTTATAAAAATTTACTAGTATTGGATGATGTTAGTAATATATTAACTAAGAATTATGATGTTTGTGGACCATATATAATGCCTGTGGACAGTAAGTATAGGAACTGATGTGTACATCCATATAAAAAAAAGTTTGGTAATAAATACATGTATAAAAAGTATAAATAAAAAAAAAAAAACATTTTATTTCTTTTGAATTCTTTTTATTTCACCCACCATAGGGCAATTAAATACATATTTTCAACAGCACATATAGCATTAAAAAATAAATGTCCTTTGCAAAGTTTTATCAAATTATTCTTCCTGAGTTCTTGTAGAGGTGGACATCCCAAATCTTCTACCTCTAGATGGGCTAAAGGTTTGGCGCGCTCCGTCACTAGAAAGCTGCAGATGGAGGATTATATAAATTACCTCAAGGGTGAAACACCAAAATACTTGCCGTTGCCCTTGAAACCTGATACTCTATGCAGGTGTTCCTTCCGTGTAACCTGATACCCTTTGCAGGTACAAACCTGTTGTAACCTGATACCCCGCGCCTAGAACCAGTTTTTGTTGAGAGGGCGGGCGAACAGAAACCGGCTCTCGCTACCTGGAAACGTGATGGGGTAAGACGATCACGTATTTACGCTTGGCTAGGACATTCATGAATTGAAGTTTGATAATAAATTTAGGGGTTTGTATAAGTAAAAACACATTGTATCTAATTTTATTTGTTTTTTATGTCACCCACCATTGGGTAATTAAAAATACATTTTCATCGACACATACACAGCATTACAAAATAAATGTCCATTACAAAGTTTTATAAAATTATTTTTCTTGAATTTTCGTAGAGGAGAACACCCCAAATCATCAATATTGTAGGAGAAAATAGTCTTATTACAATTAAATAGACATTTGGTGTCGTAAATATGTTCCTCGATATTAAATTATTTTTAAACTCACTTCTTTCTGGCCTTTGTCTGCATACGTTAATCAATATTCCACATACAAATTACAACTATTAGAACTTGATGGGTGAGCAATAAAGTCTTAGATAGGTCTTCTGGAGGTCCCGGGTTCATTTCTCGACGATTTAGATTTTCCGAAACCACGCTATAGAAGTGCCGCGGTGGTTCATTTTATAAAGGCACACTTTGTTAGAAAGTAGTGAGGAATGTTCCCATAATGAAGAACGTTATAATACGACCAGGATTTGGATTCCTTTTAGTTTTTCCTTGGCTCAGTGGTTTATGATTCGCGGCCAGGAGACAGAGTTTGTGGGAATGTTCGAAGTTAGTAACACTATCATATTTTAATTATTTAAAGATGAATGAGATTAGAAATAACGATAACAACGCCAACCAGGACTACAGTGCATGAATTTTCAATGATTTAATGAAATTCACTTTAATCTCTCGTAGTTCTAGGGTACAAAATATATTTAAGGATAGTACAACTTTCCTAACAGACATCATATAGCTAGGTGAAATATTCTGACTAATTTTCATGACTAGCTGCGTATTGGGAATTTCATTTTAATGTCTCCATTTTATTCCTCTATAGTTCTTAACTCTTATTGCATTTACTTCCTATTACTATAAAAGCGTCTCACGTAATTACAGATGTTTTGGTACCAGAGCGACTTAGAGGTTAAAGCGTCTGACTGGAGACTGAAAGGTCCGCGGTTCGAATTTCCGTATCGGTGTTGTAGATGATGACCGAGCCTGGTGGGTGAGCAGTAACGTTCGGATCTATAGTTGGCGAGGATATGCAGCACAGTTTTACAGTCACGTTTTCTTTCCGTTTCCCAAAAATTCCATGAGGCGAGTGCTGGAGTTCTTCGCCGTGCTTTCAGAGTTATTGTTTTAAATGCTGACCTAAATAACGGACATGATGGGCTAGTTTTTAACGTTCGGGACTGTCATGTGGGTGGCTCAATTCCGAGTCGGGATGTTTATTATTACCTGTTGTAGTAGTACTTTAGACACAAATAGACCCAGCTTGTTACTTGATAGGTCAGGATAACGCGCTCGCACGTTAACTTGAGCTAACATAATGCAACAAGTTCGGTCTGCCAAACCTATCTTACCTACAATAACCTCAATTACTGCTAGGGTGTGATGGTTGATTAACCTAAAACTCACACACTCATCACATAAAGTTATGGCTTCACACGTGCCTCCAGTTTGTGAAAAATAAGGGTTAACCTGAGCTTACGCTAACTTATCCCATTTTCATAACATGAAGTAAACGCTTTACAAGCGATTGTGAATGAATTGCGCATGTAACTCTAACACCTCAATCGATATTTAACTTAGCCTTACTCAATATGCCAGCCTACAGTAACCATAGTTACTGCTAAGATGTGATGGACCAACCTAACTTGGGCTACTCTAACGTATCTTACCGCAATATAGCACACAGTTTAAAATCCTATAGTAACCTGTTTTTAATGTAAGTTATGCCGCTTCCATCCTTAACACACCCTATCATGATGGGAAGATTTTTTGTGTGGTGAATACTCAGCACATAGTTTTCCAAACCTCTTGTGGCAACCAGAGTTTAATATAAGATACGATGGATCGTATACATACTGATAGTAGTTTTAGCTATACCTCGGCCTCGTTGAGTTAATGTTCGCCTCTATATCAGTATATGTACTGCCTACCCCTTTTATCGATAACATCCGTAGTGTTCATCCTTTGCACTCCCAGGTGGTAACGTGATGTGTGCGATGGAGGGACGGTGCAGGTTTCTCTGGGAACTATCGCGATAGCTGAAACATACATTTGTGTACATATATAACATTTTTCTGTAGCCCATGGTGGTGATGTAAGATGTATACAACACATTGGTTTTCCTGAAGGTGGAATCTTTCTATCACGGAATTGCTGATTATGCAGCATTTAGTTCCGTGGCCATAGTGTGAGTAAGAGGTTAGTAGGCTTATAATGATATTTTACCGAGGCTGGTTGGTGAGCGGTAACATCCTAGACACACATTCGGCAAGATGCAGTTTCGAATTCCCGTCCAACCCTCCAGATCTCAGTTTTTTTTCTATCTCAATAGTTTCTTGAAATCAATCCAGGCGAATTACCACTACACACCTTGTCAGAATATTCGGGTAATAGAAACAGAATGAGGACCTAACCTCTAACTCATGGAACTCATGGAATGCCTGTCGATAGAAGTCAGACCGCGTATTTTTTTATGATCCTTGACACTATTGTGTACATGTATAAGTTGTCAATATTCTGTATTTCCTAAAGGTATATACTTTCAGAATTTATGCTTGACGCCTTTCCTAGCTTGTTCCTGATAGGCGCAGTTCATGATTTTTAGATATGTACCAATCCCCGCCAATATGCATCTGTAACCGCTGTTTCCACAGGAAGTGTGCATTCTTCCATTTTCCTACTAACTGTGCTCTGTGCTGCCTTGCGTTGGGATAAGAACTGTCCACATCACATTGTTCACTATGTGCCCTTTGGGGGTTGTACACGAGATCCGATTAGACTTCGGAACAGACTCGTACACTGGCACCGGTGAAAAATTTAAAAAATTTATAATATTTTCTTTAATATAGTGGACGTTATTTCCGGCGAATTCCTGTATTGAGACCGTAGGGATTTTTAAATCAGTGTAAAGTGAGACAATTTTTTACGCGTTTGACAGCTGAAGAGTGAAGATCAAATGACCCATCCACAAAAACGAAATTGTTTAAGGGCTTCTCTGCCCATCTTGAAACACAATACTGTAGGCATGTAAGCCAAGACATAGACGGAGCGCATGGCATATCGAAACTCTGTTACTTTGTAATGTTGATAGTTATTCGAGGGCTCCCGGCCAAATAAACAAAGAAAAAATCTCTCAAATGGCTATGAATAATAATATTAAAAACATCATCCCTTCCTACCGACACAAACACCACTAAAAGCGTTTTTCGTTGTCAAAGTGATCGCAGTAACTCTAGGCGGAAAACGGCTATTTGTGTCTAAAGTACTACTACAACAGATAATAATAAACATCCGGACTAGGAATTGAGCCTCCCACATGATAGTCCCGAACTTTAAATACTATTCCATCATGCCAGTTATTTAGGTCAGCATTTAAAACAATAACTCCAAAAGAACGACGAAGAACTCCAGCACTCGCCTCATGTGATTTTTTTGGGAAACGGAAAGAAAACCTGACTGTAAAACTGTGCTGCATATCCTCGCCAACTATAGATCTGAACGTTACTGCTCACCCACCAGGGTCGGTCATCATCTACAAGTTAGTGGACATTATCTTCGGTGTATTCCTCCTTAAACCCCAGCATTACGACCGTAGGGATTTTGAAATCAGCGTAAGATGAGAGAATTTTTACGCATTTTGCTGAAGAGTGAAGAACTAAGCACGGTAGTATTTAAGGGATTCTGTGCTCCTCTTGAAACACAATACTGTAGGCGAGTTAGCCACGACATAGACGGAGCGCGTGGCATATCGGAACTCTGTTACTTTCTAACGTTGATAGTTATTCGAGGACTCCCGGACAAATAAACAAAGAAAAAATGTCTCAAATGGGTATGAATAATAATATTAAAAAAATCATCCCTTCCTACCGACACAAACACCACTAAAAGCGTTTTTCGCGATCGCTACTCTAGGCGAAAACGGCTATTTGTGTCTAAGTACTACTACAACAGATAATAATAAACATCTGGAATGGAAATTGAGCCTCCCACATGACAGTCCCGAACGTTAAAAACTAGCCCATCATGTCCGTTATTTAGGTCAGCATTGAAAATAATAACTCTGAAAGCACGACGAAGAACTCCAGCACTCGCCTCATGGAATTTTTGGGAAACGGAAAGAAAACCTGACTGCAAAACTGTGCTGCATATCCTCGCCAACTATAGATCCGAACGTTACTGCTCACCCACCAGGCTCGGTCATCATCTACAACACCGAAACGGAAATTCGAACCGCGGACCTTTCAGTCTCCAGTCAGACGCTTTAACCTCTAAGTCGCTCTGGCACTAAAACATCTGTAATTACGTGAGACGCTTTTATAGTAATAGAAAGTAAATGCCATAAGAGTTAAGAACTATAGAGGAATAAAATGAAGACATTAAAATGAAATTCCCAATACGCAGCTAGTCATAAAAATTCGTCAGAATGTTTCACCTAGCTATATGATGATTGTTAGGAAAGTTGTACTATCCTTAAATATATTTTGTACCCTAGAACTACGAGAGATTAAAGTGAATTTCATTAACTCATGCACTGTAGTCCAGGTTGACGTTGTTATCATTATTTCTAATCTCATTCATCTTTAAATAATTAAAATATGATAGTGTTACTAACTTCGAACATTCCCACAAACTCTGTCTCCTGGCCGCGAAGCATAAAGCACTGAGCCAAGGAAAAACTAAAAGGAATCCAAGGCCTGGACGCATTATAATGTTCTTCATTATCCTAACTAAGACTTCAATGCTCACCCACCAAGTTCAGATGGTTGTAATTTGTATGTGGAATATTGATTAACGTGTACAGACAAAGGCCAGAAAGAAGTGAGTTTAAAAATAATTTTTTATTGAGTATTATCTTTACGACACCAAATGTCTATTTAATTGTAATGAGACTATTGTCTCCTACAATATTGAAGATTTGGGGTGTTCGCCTCTACGATAACTCAAGAAAAATAATTTTATAAATCTTTGCAAAGGACACTTATTTTGTAATGCTGTGTGTGTGTCGACGAAAATGTATTTTTAATTACCCAATGGTGGGTGACATAAAAAACAAATCAAATTAGATACAATGTGTTTTTATTTATACAAACCCCTAAATTTACTATCAAACTTCAATTCATGTATGTCCTAGCCAAGCGTAAATATGTGATCGTCTTACCCCATCACGTTTTCAGGTAGCGAGAGCCGGTTTCTGTTCGCCCGCCCTCTCAACAAAACTGGTTTACCGCCTACTGTTCTCGGCGCGGGGTATCAGGTTACAACAGGTATGTACCCGCAAAGGGTATCTGGTAACACGGAAGGAACACCTGCATAGAGTTTCAGGTTTCAAGGCCAACGGCAGGTATTTTGGTGTTTTACCCTTGAGACAATTTATATAATCCTCCATCTACAGCTTTCTAGTGACGGAGCGCGCCAAACTTTTAGCCCGTCTAGAGGTAGAAGATTTGGGATGTCCACCACTACGAGAACTCAGGAAGAATTATTTGATAAAACTTTGTATAGGACATTTATTTTTTAATGCTATATGTGCTGTTGAAAATATGTATTTAATTGCCCAATGGTGGGTGAAATAAAAAGAATTCAAATGAAATACAATGTTTTTTTATTTATACTTTTTATACATGTATTTATTACCAATACATTTTTTTTCATTTGGATGTACACATCAGATCTTATGCTTACTGTTCACAGGAATTATATATGGCCCACAAACATCATAATTCTTAGTTAATACATTACTAACATCATCCAATACTAGTAAATTTTTATAAGCAAATAGCTCAAGCCTTAAAAGCGTATAGTCCGATGATGAAGTGGGACTGTATGTCACTTGAGTCACATAAACATTATTGATATGCACATCAACTAGTTTTTGAACTGTAGAACTTTACTAGCCAAAATGTCGACAAACTCCTTGTAGTACCTTGCAACTTGCGAGCACCACGTCTTCTTGACGGCGTAGGCGCTGGACACCGCAGGCTGCGCGTCGCTGATGTTCTTCCAAGTCGAATCTCCAAAGTAGACGCCACTGGCAGGATCGGCATTTGGGGGCGAAGTATACTGTTTTCGCCCCGGCAACCGTACGGCAAGAGATGGTATGGTAACCAAGTGGAATGTCTGCCTGGTCGCTCGCTGTGTTCAACCAATCTGACACAACGTCCAGTACTTGAGTGCCTCGTTGCGTAAAATGCGCTGACCTAGGGCATTTGAGCAAGCATTGCCAGCAATCCGAAGCTGCTTGCAATCATTGCGGGGATTTGGGACATAGAAAGGAGACATGCGGTAAAAAAAAACTGGGCCAGCAGGGTGTATACCTTGCGTCAAGAGAGGCAAAACCTGTAAAAAGAACGGGAAGGAGTGCCTTACGTATCAAATGTTACTACAAAGAGTCATACGTCGTATAGATTGTGGACAGTAAGTTAAAGTTACAAAAAAGGATGGAAATAAATACAATTCTTACAAACAGAAGTAGAAATAATTCCGATTTACTGGTAAAAGCAGAGAAACTTAAAAAGAGGAAAAACCCTTCCCGAAGGCGCAGGGATGCATTGCGGGTGGCGAAGTTTAGAGAGGCTAAGGAAGCTATCAAGAAAAAACAACTTACAGGAACATACGAAAAGGGGACACAAACGGAAAACTATAGCGAAAAGGGGATACAAACAGAGGACTTCAGCCTCGCAGACTCGAAGGAGTCTTCTGAGATGTGTAAGGGAACCAAATAAATCCCCGTAATATTGTGTTAAAGTGAAGTGAATATACGCGTCTGGCAAGCTGCACAGCCGTACGCCGTAAGCTGAGAGGTATGCGCTGAGCTAAGCACGGGCGCTGGCCGGCAGCTACACGCAGGCAGTCTGCCTCGGGAGTTTGTACGTAACACATCTGATGTAGGAGTGTGTCGTGATTTTACTACCAACATAATCGCTTTGTACCCCATTTCGGCAACAGGAGTCTAAATTCAAGCTAGCGGGGCTATTGCTAACATATTGCGTGGTGCAGAAATTACGTTCCTGTATTTTATGCAACTGTCCGTGTGTAATTTAACGGCGAATAAATTGGAACTAATCTGTAATCTCTGTTTCCGTCAGTAATAAACCTTACTAAACCGTATCAGGCTAACAACACTCAAGCCAAAGAACTCTACGCAGCCTTCAATAAAAACAGTAACATCTTTTATTATACATTAGTTGTTCGGCAGCTATTGTCCGCGCAGTTGTCGATTCTGCGTCATCAACGATCGACTGGTGTCAGAGAAGGCCGTCGTCCTGACAAGAAGAAAAGAAGAACATCAAGAAGACGTTGCTATCGGTCAGGTTAGTGATCACACCTCCGATAGCCAACCAGTCACCAATCAATATCCACTCAGCCATCCAAAACGGTACTCTGGCGTCATCTGCGGGACTCAAACCCTGCACCACACGCACATAAACAGAGACCCACTACAAAAGTGGCTGTCAGATAGTGGGATTTATTCGATACGGAAGGTGTTAGAAAGTGAATGTTGGTAGTCGCGAACGTAAAAAATTGTGGAACAGTGCCCAGGAAGAAGGAGAACGTCGGTTCGAGCCCAGGAACCAGTGGAGTCAAAAGCAGCCTGTGGAGCCAAGCAGCAGCCCAACGGCAGGTGAGGAACAACGCGGTAGCAGCCTCCAGACAACGGCAGTAGCGTCGGTCGGTGAATTCCAGCGTCGGAAGTTAGTAGTAGGTGAACGGGGATTCGAGCACACCAACCTGTAACTTCGAAGTTTGGCTAATAGGTGAGTGGAAATCACCATGTCTGTCCTTCTAGAGAATAGAGAAGTCCCTTTGCAAGACGCAATTAACATTTTGAGTCAAAAATTGGCGGAATTAAACCCGCGTAGAGTTGTTGATCCTGAATCAAAGTCTAAAATTAATAATGCAGTTATGAATAGTAATATAACATTTGGTGGTACAGCTAATGAGTCAATTCAAGAATTTTTTATGAAATTTGAAGATTTTTTGTCATCTAGTGATTTGTCAAGTAGTGAGAAAATGAGGATTCTGAGGACCAAATTGGTCGGTGAAGCATTTAAGTTTGTTGTTTATGATGATGATTGCAAACAAACTGAGACGTATGAAGGGTTGAAAGATGAGCTTTTAAAGCGCTTTTCAAAGAAGCAGACATTGAGATTTTATAGGGAACAGTTACGTAAGTTGAGAAGACAGCATGGGGAGGACATTCAACATTTTGCTGATAGAATTAAATAGTAAATGATAATACATTCACATTAAAGGGTGCTGATGAAGAGACCATAAGGAGTATAACCTTGTTGTAAGGCATGAGGCAGATCAAAGGGCACTTGACGCGTTTTTAGGTGGTTTAGGCGGTGAAATTGGAGAATATGTGAGCCTACAGAAACCCAAGACATTTAACGAGGCGATTGAGCATGCTGTGACGTATGAGCAAGTGAAGAGTAGGCCAGTAGGTGATCAAAGAGAGAAGCCACCGAGGCGAGTATTTCATGCTAAGAGGGGGCCAAGATGTCATACATGTGGGAGATTCGGGCACAAAGCTGTAGATTGTTTAAGAGAGCCAAGATTTCAGGGCAATTATCGTGGAAGGGGTAATAGGATGTGGCGTGGACAGAGAGTTGAACAAAAGAATTTAAACGAGGAAGGGGTGAGCAGAGCCGCGATGTCGCACCCCCAGTAAAGAGGGTACCTGTTGTATTCCCAAGGGCAAATCCTCAAGTGGCAAATTTAATTGTAAGTGTCAGCATAAGTGGAAGACAGTGCGATTTATTAGTTGATACAGGTGCAGAGGTGACCTTGTTGTCTAAGAGTATTTGTGGAACTCAGGGGTTATGTCCACCCGATTGTAAGATTACTGGTCTGGATGGGATTAGAGATATCACAATATTGGGAATGAAGAATGTTACCATCTTAGTAGATAATTATGTTCATGATGCATTAGTTTATGTAGTACCTACAGTTAAATTCTTCATATCAAGGTATCTTAGGAATTGATTTTTTATCTAAGCACAATGCAGTGATCGATGTGGCGAAACGGTCGATTGTTTTGCGGAAACACGAAAGTGTAGGCCCATCGTCGGCGTTACCAGACAAGAATCAGTGTTCATGTTCAAAGGAGGGAGTTGCAAACCCAAATTTGGCAGTTATACGAACCTACAGGTCTATCGCCCGTCTAAACAAAGCAGAGAAAATTCCCAAAGCATCAGGTAAAGTTATTAATGTCCCAGTCCGAGATAGTTTAGGGTGTGATGAAAATTCTGTAGTGTTGGTCGACACACCAGATGAGTCTGGATGGTTGGACTTGAACCAATGCTATGTTAAGAGAAGTGTTTGTAAAGTGCGCACAGTTAACGGTAGTAGATGTGTTCCCGTTATAATTGAGAATTTTGGTGAAGAAGATGTTGAGATACCACGTGGTCATGAGATAGCACATGTCGAAGTTTTACGTGATAAGGAGCTAGCTAGCAGTATAATTGTTGATGTTGATGATGATGTTAATGAGGCTGACCATAGAGTAAGAGGTGAAAAGGCGCGTATTGCCCAAGTGAAGCGCGAAGTATGTTTTAAGGATAAGTTGAGCCACCTGCCCCAGAGAGATAAAGAGAAGATTGAAGGTTTATTGCGGGAATTTAGAGAGTTGTTTGAACCAGGTAGAACCCTCCCAGCCACAGATATAGTTGAACATAGAATTTTGACAGGAGATGCATTACCCATATATAAGAAGGCGTATCGAGTTCCTTTCCATCAGAGACAACTGATCGATGAGTTTATTGATCAACAATTAAAGGATGGTATTATTAGGCCTTCAAATAGCCCGTGGGCAGCCCCGGTCGTTATCGTCCCAAAGAAGAGTCCAAATGGAGAAACTAAGTTCAGATTTTGTGTAGATTACAGGTGTTTGAATGCTGTTACAACTTCAGATGTCTATCCTTTACCTTCTATTTCAGAGACAGTGGATTACCTAGGCCAGTGTAAGTATTTTACAAACCTTGATTTGCGTAGTGGTTATCATCAGATAAGAGTTGCTGACGAGGACATTCCAAAAACTGCGTTCAATGTTCCGAACGGTCATTATGAATATACAAGAATGCCTTTTGGATTAAAAAATGCTCCGGCTACGTTTCAGAGATTGATGGACGGTGTTTTGAGGGGATTAAAGCCTTTTTCTACATTAGGTTTATATGGATGATGTAATCGTATTTTCCAAAGATATTGATGAACATGTCAGGAGATTGAGAAGTGTTTTCGAACGTCTGCAGAAAGCTAATTTAACCTTGTCGATTGAAAAATGCAATTTTGCAGTTTCAGAGTTAGAATATTTGGGTCATCATATTTCTAGAGAAGGAGTTAAACCGCATCCACGTTTAGTTCAGGCAGTAAAAGAGTTTCCAACACCAACATTGTGTCAAAGAGTTACAATCATTTCTAGGTCTTGCTAATTATTATAGAAAATTTGTTCAAAATTATGCCCTTAAGGCTAAACCATTAACCAACTTATTGAGAAAAGGTGTAAAATTCGAATGGACAGTTGATTGTGATCAAGCTATGGATACTTTGAAAGAAGCACTCACAACCTATCCAATTTTGGCTTTTCCAGATTTTTCCAAACCCTTCGTCCTTTCCACAGATGCAAGTAATGTAGCAATAGGTTCAGTTTTATCTCAGGTCATAGATGGAAAAGAAAGACCAATTGCCTATGCTTCCCGCCAACTAAATAAAGCAGAAACAAATTACAGTGTTACAGAGCGTGAACTTTTGTCAGTTATTTGGAGTATTAACTTTTTCAGATGTTACCTTTATGGCAGAAAATTTACTATAATCACAGATCACGCAGCGTTAAAATGGATGTTAGGATTAAAAGACCCGTCGAGTAGATTAATGCGTTGGACATTAAGGCTAAGTGAGTTCGAATTTGATGTGGTGCACAAACCCGGAAAATTGCATGGTAATGCGGATGGTTTGAGTAGAAAAGTTCGGATTGTAGAGGCACAAGACCCCCCTTCACTAGTAGAATTGCCAATTGCGCAAGCAGAAGATGAGGAATGCAGTAAGTGGAGAAAAAGTAAATGGTTTGTATTTCATGATAATGTGTTGCATCGCATGAACTAAGCGCGGTGACAGAGTAGTAGTCCCCAAAGTCTTACGTGAGTCAGTAATGAAGTTGTATCATGATTCCATTTTGTCAGGTCATTGTGGATGGAAGTTGACTAATCAGAGGATAGCTAAACAATATTGGTGGCCAGGTCGTAAAGGAGATGTCAGAGAGTATGTAAAAGGTTGTATTCAGTGTAATGAGAGACTAGGTCCAGGAAGAGCCAGAGAAAAGTTACAACAGTTACCAGAAACAGCAGAGCCATTTCAGAGAGTTGGTTTAGATGTAATGGGTCCTTTTAAGCGTACTAAAGCAGGTTACAGTTATGTACTTACCATCACAGATGCTTTTTCAAGATATTTAGTAATGGTGCCTTTGGAAGATCAAACAGCAGAGAGTGTAGCAAGAGCTTTTGTATTAGGATGGATACTTAAATTTGGCGTACCGAATTCTATTATTACGGATCAAGGATCAAATTTCATGTCAGCATTGTTCACACAAGTCTGTAAGTTATTGGGTATTGAGAAATTGCGAACTACAAGTTTTCACCCGCAAGGAAATGGTAGAACAGAAAGGATTCACAGAACTATTGGAAAAATGTTGAGCAACTATGTAAACAAGTCACATACTGATTGGGATTTATTATTGCCATATGTGGTGTCAGCTTATAATACTAGAGTCCATGTTAGCACAAGGAGAACCCCATTTGAAATTATCTATAGTCGAGAAATGACGTCACCTTTCGAACTATTCAAAACTTCAAAAGATATTGATAATCCAGAAGTACGTAGTCTAGCATTCAAATTGAAGAAAATATGGTCAGAAGTTCGTAGAAACAATCAAAAAGCATTTCAAGCACAAGCTAAACAGTATGATAAAACAGCTAAACCACAAGAGATTAGTGTCGGAGATTTTGTAATGTTGAGCACACCATTTTTGAGAAAAGGTCAAACACGTAAATTCACAACAAATTGGTCAGGTCCAGTTTGAGGTAATACAGATTCTTTCACCAGTTACAGTTAAAATTAAGCTACCAGATAGGGATATTGTGGTCCATAAAAATCGTCTTCGGGTGTACTAGTTGGAATAGGAGACACATAGTGAACCCAGGTGAAAATACATCAACAGACAGAACAGCAACACAACATGTGGGACAACCTAAGCAAATTCCAAAGACAGTAGATCCACAAAGTTCAAGTCCGTATTCATTGCGAAGTAAAGGCCCAGTTCAACCATCTCATACATCTCAAAAGCCAGCAGTAAGATATAGTTTGAGACCTAGGAATTAATCAGTAATCAGTTAGAATATATGCATTTCATGTTTCGTATCTGCTGTAACATCAAGTGTAATTTTGTATTTCTGTATGGTTAGATATTTGAGTTTAAGATTTGAGTTGATGATGTTCATGTTTTGCAACGTGTTGCAAAGAGACATGTGCGTATGGTGATTTTCAACCACCTAAGCCTTGTCCCTTTGGAAGTGTGCATAAAACACGTTTACTGCGGTGAACAAAATGTTGTAGCCTCGTGGAGAGCAGTCGAGCAGAGCAGCTGAGCAGAGCAGCTGAGCAAAGCAGCTGAGCAGTGCAGAGCGCGGGCAGCGACTGGAGACGCCCCAGTCAGCGCTAGTAGAGGAGACTCAGAGTGGCACGTGTGTGTGTGTCCAAGTGAAGTGCAGTGCAGGAAAGTAACATTGAGTATTCATTATGTTTTATTCAGTTATTTTATTGGGTATCTTGTTTCCTTTTGTTTATTTAGTCCATGTAAAGCCTATTAGTAATGGTGTAGTATTTTCTAAGGAGAGTGATGTAATTGCTTCAGATAATTATTGGTCACTAGTAATAGATTATGATTTGGGAATTGTAAGAGATGAATGCACCAAGCTAGATAGCACATTCAGTACTCTTTGATGAGCTTACTAGAGAAAATCTGTCGCATAATGATTCAGCTATAAATTCAGTTTCTTTGAATCTAAAAGTAATGTATTCTGCTTTGCAGCAAGAATTTTATAATATTTTGGAAATTCTACCTCATAAGCCAAACAGAGTCAGAAGGTCATATTTCGATCTTGGAGGAAAAATTTTGAAAACTGTATTTGGAACTTTAAATTCTGAAGATCTAGAGCATTTAGAGTCAAGGTTGAATAATTTGGAAGCTGTAGGGAATGATGTTAAACTTAGTCTTTCGTCACAGTTGATTTTGATTCAACATATGGAGGAGTCCATTACAAATCATACACAAGCAATACAAGTATTAGCAGATGCCTTCATCTCACAAACTAAGGAAATTCAATCAGTAATAAGTAAGAATATGCATGAAGTAGAAAGTGTACTAACAGTTTTGAATTTTCAGATTTTTAGTGTAAAAACTTTACAAGAGCTTATTTTTGGGTTAACAAATGTACGTATGGAATTGGTTAGATTAAGAATTGCTCTATTACAAGGTTCTAGTGGGAAAGTTAGTGATATTTTATTGAGCCCTAGAGTGTTTTTGAAATATATTTACAGTTAATTCAGAATAAGTTAGATTCAAGTATGTTTATGATTGCCCCTTGTACAGAGGAAGTTTAAGTGTGTATTACCAATTGTCAAAGGTAAATATTGTTTTAATGGGTAGTAATTTGAGGTTAGTTGTTAATGTTCCTATTGGTGCACATGATTCAGTTTTAGAGAGATATAGTATTCATACTTTTCCGATCTATTGGAGTGAAACAGGCAGATATGTAAGATGGGAAATGAAAGATGTAATTTTATTGAGCAAAGATCATAAGTCATATGTGACACTTAATCAGAATGACATGCAGAAATGTGAATCTAATATTGTAGAAATATGTCCATTGATGACTTTGCATGATGTAAGTGTAAGTAGTTGTGAATCTGACATGTTCTTTTCAGAAAAGTTTGTTGAGTCATGTCAAAGAGAAGTTGTGACCCTCACTAAATCATATTTTGCTAGAGTTCATGATAATTGGGTATTTACCTCGTTAACACCTTGTACTGTCAGGTGTCAATTGTATTCAATCTCAGCAGACAACTAAATTATCAGTAAGTGGTTCAGGAATGTTTGTAAACACTACAGGTTGTCAAATAATTGGAAATGATTTTAGAACACCAGCAATTAAGTCAGTTAAGAAGTCTTATGATTTGTCTTATCCGTTGTATTACTTACCAAATTTGACTCATGAAATTTATCACAGTCCTAAATTAGTTGAATTGAATTTGACTTATAGTAAAGAGGTTAAAGAAGAGATTGATAAGTATCTTAAAGCATCTAATGATACTATTAAATTCAGTAAGATTATTGCACATTTGGAGTCACAAATGAGTTCTAGAGATCAACGTAAGATAACAGTTGTGTCTGTCAGTGTTACATCTATTATTTGTATTTTAATTGTCTTGTTTTTGGGTATTTGGTTATGTAGACATTGTATGAATAAGATGATTCAGAATTATTTTGCTGCAAATGCAGCCACGCAATCTGTTAGCAGCATACGAGTAACTATTCCAGAGATTTCTCATGATAGTGTTGCAGGAGCAACACGTGTTTCAAAGGCGGGGGAGTTGTAAGGGAACCAAATAAATCCCCGTAATATTGTGTTAAAGTGAAGTGAATATACGCGTCTGGCAAGCTGCACAGCCGTACGCCGTAAGCTGAGACGGTATGCGCTGAGCTAAGCACGGGCGCTGGCCGGCAGCTACACGCAGGCAGTCTGCCTCGGGAGTTTGTACGTAACACATCTATGTAGGAGTGTGTCGTGATTTTACTACCAACATAATCGCTTTGTACCCCATTTCGGCAACAGGAGTCTAAATTCAAGCTAGCGGGGCTATTGCTAACATATTGCGTGGTGCAGAAATTACGTTCCTGTATTTTATGCAACTGTCCGTGTGTAATTTAACGGCGAATAAATTGGAACTAATCTGTAATCTCTGTTTCCGTCAGTAATAAACCTTACTAAACCGTATCAGGCTAACAACACTCAAGCCAAAGAACTCTACGCAGCCTTCAATAAAAACAGTAACATCTTTTATTATACATTAGTTGTTTCGGCAGCTATTGTCCGCGCAGTTGTCGATTCTGCGTCATCAACGATCGACTGGTGTCAGAGAAGGCCGTCGTCCTGACAAGAAGAAAAGAAGAACATCAAGAAGACGTTGCTATCGGTCAGGTTAGTGATCACACCTCCGATAGCCAACCAGTCACCAATCAATATCCACTCAGCCATCCAAAACGGTACTCTGGCGTCATCTGCGGGACTCAAACCCTGCACCACACGCACATAAACAGAGACCCACTACAGATGACACCTTTGTGCTCCCCTCGTTATAGAGCGGGGCTTGGTTGGGTAAAAGGAGAGGTATCATGGTCGAGCAAACATTCTACTCCCAGAATTAAAAATGAAACAAAGACAAATGGTTTAAATGTAGGAAAATTAAAGGAAAAATATTCCTTAGAACATGTACGGGAACAAGGTAGCGAAGCGAATAAAAATATCTAACTTCCACTGCCAAAACAACACTCCTTAAATACTTACAGTGTCAAAAATGAACTCAAAATAAATACACTAATTGAGGGGATTTTGGTAGAAAATAATACAGTTGATCCTATGCCGCTGTATTCGAATATAGAAGACACGCTGAGACTGAATAAACTGGAACAGGAGACTCTGCTGACAATGGCACTCAGACACATAACACGTTTGCTGCACCCAGTGGGGATGTCAATAACCTTTCCACAGCTGGAGGTAGTAGACAAAATTCAACTTAAAGCCAACAACCTGCCTGCAGAACCGTCCCAGCTTTTAACCCTAGTTAAAAAGTTATTCGATAGACGAAACGAAATGTTTTATCCTGACGAGATATACAAACAGTTTGTTATGACTCATGGAAGGATTAGATTTGATCCCCAGCTTAAAGGGCCGAAGTGCAATATATATACTAGACATCCCTAAATGGATAGTATAAAATTCGCACAGATAAATGCTAGACGGAGCAAACTGGTCCTCCATGAGTTGAGAAAATTAGCAGAAGAAAACAGCTGGGATGTGTTATGCCAACAAGAACCACATTCAAATAGAGGATTGATACCGTATATGCTAGTGTCAGCGCAAATTATAGCAGACGGGGAACATCCCATGACTGGTATAATACTCTTAAATAGGAGCATAACAACAACGGAAATCGCACAATTCTGTGATGATCACACGACATGTGTAGAAATCAGCACAGGATGGTGTAACGTGATAGTGGTGTCTATTAAGGATTGCAATCCCGCAGTGTTTTCAATCCCGCGGGATCCGCGCGGGATTTGCGCCAATCCCGCGGGATATATTATGTGCCTTACATTACATCACATAAGTTTAAAAATATGGTTTGCTTAGTGGACAAGTTACCAGAGTGTTTTTTTTTGTTTTTTTTTAATTCTAAATAAACGTTCCGTAACACCGAGAAAAGCAGTCCATTTCACAAAGTGAAGTGAATATACTCTGTAACGTGTACACTTGGCTCAGAACAAGATCTCATAACTTTTTGTCATTGCACAAGCACAAGACTTGGCCTTTTTTGCGTGATTCATTATTATATCTCCTGATTCCTTGATTGATATTACAGTTGATTCAATGTTATTAAAAGAAACTACTTACCAACATATAAACTGTCAAGTATTTCAGATTTACTTATGTGGCGTAACGACATTTTTAGATTATATTGCGAAGGAGCTGACCAAATCGATTCAAACAGCAATGAAATGCAGTATTCCAATGGCGAAAATTAAAATGGTGAGGGATGTACCATGGAACGAATGGCTGTATAGACTAAGATCAAACGTGCGAAAGGCGAGAAGGGAATACCAACGCTGCCTTGTGGCGGCTGACAGGTATATCCTTCTCAACAGATACAGAGAGGGAAAAGAAGCTTTTAAGGAACAATTGCTTCTGACGAAAACTCAAATTTGGGAGGCCTATGTTAGAGCTAATCTTAGGTCAGACCCCTGTGGAATACCATACAAAATAGTTGCAGGTAAAATTAGACCACCCACAACTTTGACTACCGTCAGTAATGAGGATGGGGCCATGACAATGAATTGGGCTACAACGGCCGAGGTACTATTGCATTAACTATTACCTGACGACGTAGAAGACAATGAAACGATACCCATAGAAAAATGCGCAGTGATCAATTACAGTTGTATACAGTCACATCGGAAGGGGAAAACATAACAATAGATGAGGTGATCAGAGCCATAAACAGTATGGCGAAACATAAAGCCCCAGGTCCGGACGGAATTGTGTCTGAAGTTTTGCAGGCTCTGGTGGTTCAGTTAGCTCCTCACTTATGTAACTTACTAAACAAATATCTGCTGCAAGACAGAGTTCCCAACATGTGGAAACAAAGTGAAGTGGTAATACTAACCAAAGGGGGTGACAGGGATCTGGCCAATCCAAAATCTTATCGGCCGATCTGCCTGCTCAATGTGCTGGGAAAGGTTCAAGAAAAAGTACTGATCGCTAAATTCCAACATCACAGAAGTAAAATGGGTATGAACATGAACCAATACGGCTTCAGAGCAGGCAGGTCGACCGAAGATGCAATTAACAGAGCGGTAGACTTAGTTGAAAGCAGCTGTAAGAAATGTGTTATAGGAATTTTTGTTGATATTTTGTGGCGCTTTTGATAATCTTTGGTGGCCGATATTGTTCCGGCGCCTAAGAGAAATGAAGTGTCCAAGCAGTCTTTATAACACACTGAGGGACTATTGTAAAAATCGTTATGCCACACTGAAATGCCCACTAGGGAAGGTAGATAAACATTTGATTAAGGTATGCCCTCAGGTGTCGGTCAGTGGACCGGTTTTTTGGGACATTGTTTTCGAAGAAGTGATAAATCTACTGGGGGGGGGGGGGGCTGGATGGCTTACTGGGACTGGTTGCCTATGCAGACGACTTGCTGTTGCTGATCGAGGGTCGGTCCAGACAAGCTATAGAGAATATAGCTAAAGTGGTGATTGAAAACTCCAAGCATGGTGCTCAGAGGCAAAGCTTAGTCTCGCGCCAAAGAAAACTCAGATGATGGTATTCAAGGGAAAACTGGAACGTAACCCTACTATCAAAATGAATAACATGAACATAAAAAGAACAAGGACAACCTAATATCTTGGCGTCACCCTGGATGAGTCTCTGAAATTGCATCACATATTACTGAGACGTGCGAAAGGGCTAAGGCTGTGCTTAACAAATTTGTCAGTATAGGCCAAAGGAGATTTCACGTTTCTAACACTATGATAAGAAGATACCACGATGCTATCCTAGCATCTCTGATAGGGTACGCGTCCAGTGTCTGGGCGCACAGACTTCGACTGGTGAAACCTAGGGAAGATTTTTTTTTTTTTTTTTTTTTTTTAACAGTTTAACGTCCCTTTTTAACAACGTGGTCTTTTAGAGACGGGAAAGGATGGGGGCAAGGAATGGGAAGGAATTCGGCCATGGCCTTTTGAAGGAAGCATCCCGGCATTCACCTGGAGTGATTTGGGGAAACCATGGAAAACCCAAATCTGGATGCCCGGACGGGGATTCGAACCGCCTTCCTCCCGAATGCGAGGCCAGAACGCTATCCGTTACACCACCACGCTCGGTTCCTAGGGAGGAGGTCCTAAGAGTGCAGAGAAGTGTGATTGAGTGGAGCCTACAGTTCTACCTCCACAAATACCCTACCAATTGTCATAGGTGTATGGCCGTTGGACCTCGAAATCAGAAGAAGAGGGGCCATATATAGTTACGAAAAGGAAATCAGACAAGGGTGCAAGAGATTGTGGGAAAATGCGACAGAAGTCAGCGCTGCACTTCTCGCTGAATGTCTGGAGCGGTGGGACAATAGCGCCACAGGCAGAAGATTATACAGTGTGTTTCCGAACATACAAGAACGGCTGCAACTTGAATACTTTCATCCCACATCAGGCCTTATACATTATCTCACGGGGCATGGCCCATATAACAGCCTACTGTGTCAAAGAGGGCTGAAAGAAACGAGCTTATGTGAGTGCGGGGCAGGAGGAACCCCCGGACATGTAGTTTGACCCTGTCCGATAGCAGAAGAAGTAAGGACGCCGGATATCAACATAATACGGAGTAGATCAACGCGAGACATAATTCTAAATGAGCGATCATGGATTATTCTCGATAATCTGGCGAACAAAGTATCTCAACTGCACAAAAAAGATATCTGGACCGAGCGGCAGTCGGGCATGGGGACCGGCCTAGGGAAGTCGCACGGCCAAACATACAGGCATAGAAAATTATTCACGGACAAGAGTAAACAGTATTCTTCAGAAACTTCCGGGAGCCGGAAGTGTTGTCCCGATGTGTCGGTCGATCCTGTCCCACTGGAAATCCAGAGGGGCATGGCTGGCAGACTATCCTGGGATGATAGTGGTGGGTAGATTAGTGTTGATAGAGTAGTTTAGGTTTCAAGTTAGATTAGAATAGATGTAGTACATAAAAAAAAATTTGTAACATAGAAACGGATAAGGCCTTATAGGGGAAAAGTAGATTATAATACCAGAGGTGATTATTGCAAAAAAAAAAAATCAAATGTATAACTAATAAATTAAATAATCCTACCATTGTTAAAACGGAACCAAGCCTACTACAGGCCTGAGTCAGAACGATGGCGTGGCAGAATGAGCAAAGGTCAGCATACCACTTACAGGAAACAAAGCGCTTCTACCACGGCCAAAACAGTCTTGTTTGTAATGCAGTGGGAATGATCATTGACTTTTGCACAAATACACGATAAATCATAACAATATTTGGGAGTTAATTTCCATATTAATTATAAGCCAGGATGCTGCAAATTTGAACTGGCTCAGGACTGTAGTGGCTGAGAACATATAATTAAGTAAATGTTACTTATAAGCAATTGTTATTACCCAGTAATCTGGTATAACTAAATGATATAATCCCTCCTTGTATTTTTACCGGAGTTACTGTTGAACTGTTCCTCTCTGTTGTATCCAAAAACACGTCCTTTATCTCTTGCAAAATTCTCCCGTGATGGCATCTGATTTGATCTATTATTGTTTCAAAAGTCGTTCGTTTCTTCTTTTATCCCTTGTATCATGTTCATTAGTGTTACTCCACCGATCCAATCTCTCAATAGTTTCCAAAAAATCTTCTCCATTGCTTCATTGATTTACTATCAACTTCTACCGCACTGGTCTGGGCAATTTCTGCAAAAAAAAAAAAAAAAAAAAAAAAAAAAAAAAAAAAAAAAAAAAAAAAAAAAAAAAAACTTCAACCTTTTCAGCGTCCTTTATCGCCTGGTCCTGGTAACGAAGCTCTTTCATCACTTCTTCACGGAAATTCTTTATACTCCCATCTCGACTGCTATAGTAACGGCAGTTCCAGAAATCTCTCTTTACTCTTCTTTGCTTTCTTGGTGCCTATATTGCTCACAAATAGTCGTAAAAATTCTTCATAATCTTCGCAATCTTCATCATTCTCACAACTCCACGCTAATGCATCTCCTCGCATCATGCTTTTGACATGCCTTATTTTATCGTTATCAGACCATTCACATGGCAAACCAATTTTATAAACTCTGACAAATTCCAGTGTGCACACTTTTTTCCGGGTCAAACTTCACTTCTGGCAATTTAAAATGACTAGTGATAATGTTGCATCCTCCCAGAGTAGCAACACCTCGCCGTTCTACCTCTTCTCATACAACTTCGTCGACAACTTTCATCTGACTAGTTATTTCTGCAATTTTACATGGCACTTCTTTGACATCCTTATCCATGACCATTAACCTATCGCTTAGTCTTGAAATCCTTTTTCAATCTTCTCTTTCAACTGTTCAATCACCTTCAAACAATCTTTCTGATTTTTATCATTAATTTTATTTTCTTCTTTCATGGCTTCCTGCTTTCACTGTATCACTCCATAATTATTTTTTTCACTTCTTCTTCAACTCTTCGCTACACTAAGCAAGCTATACCCTGCCCGTTAGCCTCTTCTTGCCTTTCAACGTATTCGTAGATAATTGCTACTTCCGTTTCCACACTTTTTTCTATGTCTTCTTTCAATATCTGCCCTAAATTCTCTATCTACTGGTTGCGTCTATCCTCCACTTGCTGAATACGTTCGTTCATTTTAAACATAATGTCCTACCTCATTGTTCTCATTTGCTTGGTAATTTTCTGTTCACTTAATTTAAAATTTTCTGTTATTTTCCTTACCATTTCTTCTATTAGAGCAAACAGCATCAAAAATTCGCTCCCTTTCTATTGGTGAGCTTCATTTTGTTCATTCCCCATTTCTTTCTCTCGAATATTAGTCTGTAGACGAAACAGTCATTTCTGTCGTTTAACTATCAATACCTCTTACCAATTGACTGACTCCACTTCTCCCCATACTTTCACAAACGCTTTTAACGCTATTTTCTAGCGCGCAGCCAACTCCACTTCCCCCCATATTGGCGCTAATTACTCCAGAACTCTCATTACTGGCCTTGGAATTTTCACTTACTTCCCAACCGGAAAATATTTTAATATCCATTTTTATTAACTTTTCAAACTGTCTTTCGATTATTATGAACAATTAACTAGACAAACTAACACAAAAACTTTCTCTCAAATTTATCCGCTACTCAATATAGTTCCGCCAAAGCAAACGACTATACAGCACTGAAAGTTTGTAGTGTACCCGGGAGTAAGGATTGCCACCAGTTATTATTACTCTCTATCATTAAAATTTTGTATATATAAAATAACTTGTTCAATTTTGCCTGGGCGCCATGGAAGGAGTCCTTCCAGAATTTTCAATAAACATTTAGAAATGTAACATTTTGTATTATTACAAGGAAAATTATATTAATTTTATCTATTGACACTTGCATTTATTGTTATCAATATAAGAAAAGATGATTTGCATTGACTAACACATAAAAAAAGAATTAAAAGTATATAACAAAAACTGATTAAATAAACAACGAAATGACAGATCATGAACAAAGTCCGACTAACTCAAAATAAAATCAGAGAGCACAATTCTCTACAGGTTTTCGCTTTCGGGTACAATCCACCACACTTTTACTCGGTTTGTTCTGGCGGAATATAAAAATTGTGTAATTACCATCTAGTTGATGTCTATATTGTAGTCAGTTCTGTCCGTTCTTCTGGAATTTTTGTGCACAACACACACAAAACAAACTTCAATCGTCACACTGTGATAATACTGGACGAGCACTTGCTTTGGAACACATTCGATGATTATCCTTTCGAACGGCGTCTCCCTGACCAGCTGCAATATTCTCCTCTAAATGAGGGTTTTAGCGTGAAACAAGAAAAACAAAACTTGTCTGAACTTATTATCAAATAATAATCTATCCTTCCATGCATACACGCACACATACGCTCTATACTTCTCGCACCGCTGGCACGGGGCGGACTCTCCACTGAAGGAATGCAGTCAGCTTATTTCCTTCCCCATCTCCAAACACCTGCACTCAAAGGGTGCCACGATGTTTGCACTGCGAAATTGTCTCTCCTGCTCACATCGACAAACGCATTGCTTGTAAAATATGAAGCTTCCGCGAGCGGACCGCTTCAAGTTTCGACACTAAATCATTCGACATAGCATCCAACGCTGCTAAAAATACGAAATGAGCTCAGAAACTCATCCAGACATTATGTACTGTACCGCTCCTTGATTGCAATACTGCGACATGCATTCAATAACATGTATTAGTCTCAATATGGCCGAGTTGAAAACTAACAAAAATAACAGGCATACACATATTTACAAATTGCTTATCAAATACTCAATATTCTTAAATTCCCCCTACCCACTTTCCCCATTCAAAAAATGTCATTTATCTTTATTTACTTATCTACAGGCCGTCACAGTATTAATGACTATCTTAAACAGCTATTTTAATACTTACAAATACTTTTTTAAAATCACGTTCTTGCCAACAGTTTCAACAACTTCTTCATTAACTATTTTGATTTCATACTACGTTAATTGTTTTCGAACAATATTATTTTTAATTTAACTGCTTACTTTCCAATATACAGTCACTTTTCACTTTTATCGTGAGAAATATTCTAACAAAAAATTAAAACGTTATTTTCTCAGATGTCGGTATTTTGGTGAACTGCAGTTCCGCCCCACAAAATATATGATTCATGTAGTTACCAATTTCCGCGATGTGTTCATCTGCTATAGATACCTGACGATAATTACCCTCACCTGCTGATGCTGGCCGACTGCTTAATGACCACAATCCGTTAAACAGGGTATTAATTTACAATGCTAAAACATGGCATACAGGATCGCCATTTTTGCGAGGTATCCTTTTTACTGTTACCTTCACTATCTTTTTACCGTCGATAGTAGATGGAGTTGGAGCGTAGGGGCTACATGGGCTCTTATGGACATGAGTGCGGGCCCGTACCCCGGACCAAAAACTTGTAATCGATAGCCCCGCCCCTCCCCTCCTTGTAACTTACACCCCCTCCCCTTCCCTCCATGTAACCTGATACACTCCCGCCGACCTTGAAAGCCCCCTCCCCTATCCATTAACCTCAGTTCCCCCTCCTTGTAAGCTGATACCCTACCGATGACCTTGAAACCTCAGTTTCCCCTCCTTGTAACTGATACCCTATCATTGACCTTGACTCCTCTGTTTCCCCTCCTTGTAACCTGATACCCTAACGTTATCCTTGAAATCGGGCAGGTGTTCCAGTGTAACCTGAGATCCTACCGTTGGCCTTGAAACCCGATACTCTATGCAGGTGTTCCAGTGTAACCTGAGATCCTAACGGTGGCCTTGAAACCCGATACTCTATGCAGGTGTTCCCGTGTAACCTGATACCCTTTGCAGATACAAACCTGTTGTAACCTGATACCCTGCCGCCAACCTTGAATTCGAAACCCCTCGCTGGCAACCGGTTTGTAATCGATACGCCGCGCAAGAAACCGGTTTGTAGAGCGGGCGGGCGAGAAAAAAAACGGTTCTCGCTACCTGAAAACGTGCTGGGTTAAGACGATCACGTATTTACGCTTGGCTAGTCGACTCACGCCCTTTGTATGATTTTAGGACATTCATGAATTGAAGTTTAATAATAATAAATTTAGGTGTTTGTGTAAATAAAAACACGTTGTATTTAATTTGATTTGTTTTTTATTTCACCCACCATTGGGCAAGTAAAAATACATTTTCAACGGCACATACAGCATTACAAAATATGTGTCCTTTACAAAGTTTCATCAAATTATTTTTCTTGAGTTTAGTTATTTAAAGATGAATGATATTAAAAATAATGATACAACGCCAACCTGGAGTACACTGCATGTATTTTCAATGAGTTAATGAAATTCACTTTCATCGTTCTTAGTTCTAGGGTACAACATAGCTAGGTGAAACTTTCTGACGAGTTTTAATGACTAGCTACGTATTGGGGATTTCATTTTAATGTCTCCATTTTATTCCTCGATAGTTCTAAACTCATATGGCAATTACTTTCTGTTACTATAAAAACGTCTCACGTAATTACAGATCTTTTAGTGCCAGAGCGACTTAGAGGTTAAAGCGTCTGAATGGAGACTGAAAGGTCCCCGGTTCGAATTTCCGTATCGGTGATGGAAACTCATAAGCATGTAACCAGACATAGCTTGCTGTGAAGTATTCATGGTTCATTTTTCTACGTTAAACTGCAGGTGCCCTTAAGTAAGATAAGGAAGGAAGGAACTAGCCGCCCTAACTCCAATATATCTCCTTCGGTAAGGTTTCAACCAGAAACTTAAAGTACTTCACTTTTCACTGTGCGCGCTAAGAGTGAGTGGCTGTTTGGAAAATTAAACTCCGCAAACAACGCAGTAGCGTTCACGCAGCGTCGTTGATGGTTGTACAGTCGGGGACAGAATTCGCGAGACCCCTCGCCTTTCGTTTATGCTTCGTTCTAGACACGCATACCACATGGGACAGCATAACTGGTAGATGGTACACTAAATTCATGGTAAAATAGACCTCTCATACCTAACACTTTACCCAAGACTACAAAAATGAACCCGCGCAGCAAGAAACTCGCAGACGCTCAGAAGCAAAGTTCCGAGTTCTACAGTAAAAATAATCACGAATATCACCATTTTAGTCATAATAATTATTGAAATAACCAAATCGATTAATTAGAGAGATGATAACGTATTTTTCGTAATTTTGATAACCGTTGCATATTTTTTTTTTCCCTCGAAAAAAAAAAAAAGGTTAACAAGTCGCTAGCAAACGCAATTATATGGCGAATACCGAAAAGTATCGCTAATAAGAGAGTTTGAATGGACTTAGTTACACTTCGAGCGCTGCAGCGCTATAGAACTGTGCGTGTGAAAAATACATACAAAGGTTGAGGGTAAGTAGAAAGAGCATTTACGAAAGAACTCTAATGGTAAAGTGAGTCACGAAATATAAATAAACTATTTGCAGTAAATTAAATGGTGCCGAACATTAACACCTTAATTTTGTTTTCATCATAACATATTTAGAAGGTAAGCTTAACTTGAACGCAGTAGCAACCGTTTTAGTAGTAACAATAATAATTAAGAACAGTAAATAAATAGATAAATCCGTCTGCAATGTGAATTAGCGGTTCCACATTTTAAATCTGGAAGTAGGAAAACTTTCATCTCTCTCTTTGCTTTTAACTAACACTGATACTTCTATAAAATTTTCTGTCAAGCTTTATTTCCAGCCTTCAGAGCCCGATGGGTTACAGGTAACACTGTTGCCTGGCATTCGGGCGGACGCGAATTCAAACCCCGTCGGGGATCCAATTTCAGTATTCCATGATTTTCGTAAATCTCTCCAGCTAAACTCCAGAAAAGTTCCTTCAAAAAGTGATGACAGAAATTCTTACCCGATCCTAGTTTCCAATACTATCAGGATTCATATCACATTGGGGTCGAAGATATGAAGAAGACAAAAAAAAAAATAAAAATAACGTTGTGTGTATGTGGTATCTGGCTTTCGGAAGGTCGTGGATTCGAACCCCATCTAGTTATCCAGGAAAGCGTGTTACATGGTTTCCCCAAATCACTCCAGGCGAATGCCGGGATTGTTCCTTCAAAAGGCCATGGCCGAATTCCTCCCCATTACTTGTCCTCAGTACTTTCCTGCCTCTAATGACCTCGATTAGATGTAAAGCTAGAAGCACCAGGTAGTTTCTCAAATATAAATAATTACATCTCTGTGGTGCGTTTTGGACCTTTTCCTTGTTGGATTTATCTTATTCAACGGCCAAACATAGTAGCGAAGGGACTAGAGTGCTATTTCCACATGTTGAGAGTCTCTAGTTCGGTGTTGTTTTAGGGCTGGTCGACGTCGAAATCATTATAGAGGAAAAAAGGACTGGGGGCATGTTTCGGAAAGGAATTCAGCCATGACCATACCAGAGAATCATCCGAACACTCACGGAGTGATTTCGATTAATCATGCAATATCGAAATACGGATGGGTGCACGAAGATTTCAACTCCAGTCTTTCCGAATGGGATTGTTTGAGCGTTACCGGGACTCTCAGTCAATGATGTGATTCCAGCCAGAAGCATGGGTGTTAAAGTAGATGTTGTTGTATGTCTTGTGTCGTCTTTTAATTGAATAAGCTAAAAGAATTTGGAAATACATCAGTACACAGGATAAACACACAAAACGGCTTAGCTGGATGAATGGCTATCGGGAGGAATGCCGTTAAAAATTTAAAGACAATTTTATTGATTCAAAAGGTAGGTGGCCACCTTCAATAATATCTCACAGGTCCACCTCATCTCACAAAAATATTCTTTGTTTGGTACCAACTGGTAACATGGCTACGTTCGAAAAACGTATTAGGATAAAAAAAAATTGGAAAGTAGGCGTACTGCAGTGAAGCGCTTTAGTGCACACGGGAGGGGTATTTAATTTCAGTTGAGTGTATAGGATTTAATCTCTTTAACATTATTGTGGTTATTTCGTAAGAAGAAAATCTTCCTGCTGCCTCAGTTCAGACGCGAGGAGGAAGTAACCGATCTGACAAACTTTTAGAGGAAGTGTTTATTTACCAGTGGCTCTAAGGAAGTGAAGTACACTTGTTCAGTAGAATTAGCTCTAGTAAGATTTGTGAATATGACCATCCGTACTCGAAATATGCCCAGTTTCGAATTACGAGCCCCTGCAAATACAGTGTCGGTCATTTGCCGAAAGTAACAGAAACAACTTCATATAACATATTAAAGTTACCGATGAAAATGTTGAAAAATAGCCTTGAACTAATATGTATTAGTCATTCAAAATTTCTGAAAATTACTTCTCGAGGATTTTGACTTTAGCATACCCTCATGCCATCTTGTAATATTCTACTTGCACTATTTGATTACAAAATGAATAATCAATATTCCGTAATAATGGAGCCATTAAAAAAAACTGGAAGTGCACGTTATTGAAAATTGATCTGCCTCCATCTGCTGATCTAAATATTTTATGACCTTCGGCGCCATTGGCCATTTAACCTGCTGACTATTGTATCAGCCTTTGTTGAGGTAATGTGGCACTCTATTGTGAAGTCAACACAAGACGAACACTACACTCACACAAAAGCAACCATATACGCAGAAGGATTCGAATCGGTGACCTTTGTTATTATTACTATTATTATTACTCAGCGATTCACTAAAAGTGTGTGGTGGAGGGTGCATTGCACCTTTCCGAAAGAGTAATGGTTTGACAATGTGATGACACTGTTCTAGCCCCTACACTGCTAGCGCCAGCTTAAGTATCTTGGACCGAGTATTGTGCGTGAGCGGTTAACGCTCTGGCCTCGCATTCGGGAGGATGGCGGTTCGAATCCCCGTCCCGGCATCCAGATATGGGTTTTCCATGGATTCCCCAAATCACTCCAGGCGAATGCCGGGATGCGTCCTTCAAAAGGGCCATGGCCGAATTTCTTCCCATTCCTTTTCCACAGTCCCATCCCACCTCTAATGACCTCGATGTCGAAGAGGCGTAAAGCCATAAGTAAAAACATCTTGGTCGGAACTCTAGCGTAGGAATTTGTGAATGTGTCTGCGGTCGTGGTTTGCTAACACGGAAGACAATTCCGTAGGCCCACAGAACAAGGAAGTTATCAGACATTTCAGGCATGTGATTTTCCTCATCCTCGTTCAACTAACTTGCTTATATTGCTACCTGAGGCTCACACAGTTAACAGACGAAAGAATTATACAGGAGTAGAACCTTCTATCCTCGAGGAACCAGGACTTTCTGAACTTTTTAAAATTTGTTTCCAGCTTGACTTCTTGACTTCGAGTTTACGGAGGACGGGAATATGGCCTGTTTGATGGAACTATCCCGACGTTCACTTGCAGTGATTTGGAAAAACCGTAGAAAATCCAAATCTGGATGGCCAGAAGAGGATTTGAACCCGCATCCTCTCCAATGCGAGGCCAGAACATTATCGCTCATCCACTACGTTCAGTTTTTTTAATTGGCAGTAACATGTAGATATGTAGGAACAATAATTACATACTGACTCAGCCATGAATCTTTTTTAATATATCTACATTTACAGCCTAGTTGTAGACGCATGCATTTTGCTCATACAATTAAAAGACGACACAAGACATACAACAACATCTACTTTAACACCCATGCTTCTGGCTGGAATCACATCATTGACTGAGAGTCCCGGTAACGTCTAGAACGAGGCCTAATTGAAAGGTGAGGGGTCTAGCGAATTCTGTCCCCGACTGTACATGGTGGTAACCGGCGAAACCGCCGCCGGTTGGATATTAGCTTATGTAATCGGTGCTGTACTAATGTAGCTGTTCCGGTTGTCAACAGGAAAACTTTGCGTACCGATGCTCGAACGAGCTGTACAGGTCTAAATTACTTTATTTTAATTATTTTAATCTTGAGTTCGTTAAACAAAGATTGCAACCGTAAACAACCAAAGACGAATGTTTTCCTTGAGGGTTTTACAAGTCAAGTCTTAATGAATCATACCCATCATGACTTTGATTTTGACTAAGAATTATGACATGCACAGTGTCCAAGTCACTAATTAAAGAAAATATTTATATATATATGTGATTAACGTCGTTTCAGAAAATGAAGACATGGTTCAGAAGAATATGCTATTTTTACATAATTTTTTTTCGATACTTTTTCTTCGATATATCGGAATAGGATACTGATATTTTCTAAAATATCGATATATTGAAAATCAATATTAAAAAAAAAAAAAAAAAGTCTTAATGTCGACGCGCCATAGAAAAATATTAGCAACAACAACAATTGAAATGAGATAGCGTCAGTCAACACTATCTTCCCACTGACAGCACAAGACCGAAACGCTTGTAGTGAATAACATCACTAAATCTGGAATTACAACACAAAAATGTTTGAAGCAGCTAGGTGAGAGAGTGTCCATAGTCCAATGTTATTAATTTAATAAAAATGGCATGGTGCTTTATGTTTATATCCTTGACAGGATACACATCGACTGCGAGAATCATGTTCGTTTCGTTAACCTCTATTCTGTTTGATTGAATTAACAGAATTCATGGAAAAAGTATGCCTTGAATTTTGATGGAGTTACCAGAAAAGAACAGCCCATGGTACTGAGGGTAAAACAGGGCATGCTTATTTTTGATGTGAAGTCGGAAATTTGAAAACACGCCGAATTTACCTGTCTATAGCCGACACAGAATTTATCCATAATAGAAACATTCCTCTCGTTTAAACTACGTATACATACGCTTTTTTATTTCATCACGATCACGTTTATATATTCACATTAAGTAGAAAACGTACTCTGTGTGATGGTTAAAGTACTTCCGGTCGTTGATATTTTGCTTACTTACTTTACTTTTCGTGTCCAGACACATAATGGTTTTGCCCACTGTTATACAAGTTGTCGAAATCACTTCCTCTCTATAAGTCTTGGAGTGTTGTTGAAACTAGGCACTGCTTGCAAGCATAGAGTTGGTCCATGGTCTGATATTCTCCACATTCACATCGCTCAACTGTCGTCAGATCTATTTCATACATGTTAGCTTTTACTGGAGCCACTCCTATACGGTTGGCGGTTCTCCATTTTACTCAGTCTAATTTTATGCCAGAACGTTCTTCCTCAGAGAATGGACACCAGTTTGGAGGATCGACATTTGTGCGATTTAGAAAATGAGTCCTTGAGATTAGACTTCTAGGTGAAGGGCTTGGTATCCCAAACATTACGTGCCTTTCATGGAAACTTTTAATTTTTGGTTCAGCAAATCCAGATGCTTAGTACAGTTTGTGCATTTGGGTTGGTTTCAAGCAGCCAGTCACTATCCGACAAGTTTGGTTCAAAGCTATATCTACATTTATCAGCTGGAACATTATGACCACCTACTTAATAGCCGGTATGTCCATCTTTGGGAGGGATAACAGCGGCGACTCGTCTTGGCATGGAAGCAATGAGGCCATGGTAGGTCGCTGGAGGGAGTTGGCACCTCATCTGCACACACAAGTTACATAATTTCCGTAAATTTCTAGCAGGGGGGCGATGAGCTCTGATGCCACGATCAATAACATCCCAGATGTGTTCGATCGGGTTCAAATCTGGAGAGTTATTGGACCAGCACATCAATTGCAAGTCGCCACTGTGTTCCTTCAATCACTCGATCACACTCCTGGCCTTGTGACGTGGAGCATTATATGGTTGAAGAATGCCACTGCCATTGGGAAAAATGGTCGTCTTGAAGGCGTTTACGTGGTCTGCAACCAGTGTAATATACTTATTGGCCGCCGTGGTGCCTTGCATGAGCTCCAATGGACCTACGGATGCCCGCGTGAATGTTCACCAGAGCATAATTGAGCCGCCGCCAGCTTGTCTCCGTCCCGCAGTATACGTGTCTAGAAGCTGGTTTCCTGGAAAGCGACTGATTCACACTCTCCATTCGGTATGATGAAGATTCATCAGTCCATGCAACGCTCTGCCACTGCCCCAACATCCAGTGATGATGGTCACATGCCCATTTCAGTCTTAGTTGGCGATGTTAAACATCGGCACATGCATGTGTCGTCGGCTGCGGAGGCCAATCGTTAGGAGTGTTCGATACACTGTGTGTTCAGACACACTTATACTCTGCCCAACATTAAAGTCTGATGTTAGTTCCGCGACAGTTCACCGCCTGTCCTGTTTTACCAGTATGCCCATCCTACGAAATCCGACATCATGAGGGCTGGTCGCGAAACCCCTCGACGTTTGAACGTGGGTTCACCTTGATTTCAGCTGTTGTTGAAGACATTCACCACAGTACTCCTCGAATACCCTACAAGTAGTGTAGTTTCCGAAATACTCGTGCCGGGCCTCCGGGCCATCACATTATGTCCTCGCTCAAACTCAGATAGATCGCGCGCCTTTCCCCACTCTAAACACGGACAGCACGCACACTGATACTACATGCACTGTGCGTGTGTCTGACTAGCAGTCATTCCTCGTCAGGTGACGCTGCTATCGCCTGAACGGGTTTTTATCGATAGTAGGTAGGTAGTCATAATGTCCTTCCGATCTGTGCACTTTATTTAAATGTGTGGATTGGTTCCAAAAAGACCTTGCATGCTCTGCAGTAGAAATGCAGAGGCCTTTGGAAAATCTGTACAAGACCGCCTGATTCGCAACCCATTATTGCGGAAAAATCCGTCGTGATCATTTTACACACACACCAGTTGCAATTATGAAAATGTTTTAGCCGCCACTCTACCGAAATAGAGAATATGGATTGGCATATTACCACATTGAAACACAAGTTGATGGTTTGCTAGTTACAATGTTTAATTACGTTCAAATCAACCATGAAGGTCACACCGATACCATGCCTAACGTTAAACCGTGTCTAACATCAGAGATCTTATCCGTGCTGTTGCAGGTAAAAACTATCCACGTGGGAACTATTCACAAGTTTCTCAGCACACCTTACAACCACACTACATTCAAGACCAAAAAGCGCTGCACTCTTTTCCACAGATATTCCTCTTCAGCCAGCGTTATGGATGCTCGATATATTGATAGTCGAAATATCGATATGAGAGGCTTTCTACGTTACACCATTTACTGCAACATAACTTTTTTAGGATATTGTTTCTCGTGTGAATTTTAGCTGCAGTTATTTGGCAGTGATTCTTATAAGTATGACTTTTATCTATAGCGACAACTAAATATTTTGGCTAGTCTGTATGTTCCGGTGAATGGCCTTCCTATGTAACATTTAGTGTCGCTAATAATATACTCTATTCTGGCTATGGTAAGCACACGCGCTACGGAAACTTTTCACCATGGACAGAGCAGTCTACCACCGAACACGTCGACCCGTCAACACTGACGAGTAAATCAGACGATGTTGCTGGTTCAATGTTCAGTCGGGGACATAATTCGCGAAACCCCTCGCCTTTCGATTATGCTTCGTTCTAGACACGACTGCCACATGGGACAGCATAACTGGTAGGTGGTACACTAAATTCATGATAAAATAGACCTCTCATGTCCAGCGATTTATCCAAGACTAAAAAAAATGAGCTCGCGCGCGAGAGACTCGCAAACGCTCAGAGGCAAAGTTCGGAGTTCTACAGTTAAAATAATCACGAGTATCACTATTTTAATCATAATAACTATGGAATTAATTAAATCGATTGATATAGAGGAATGATACCGCTTTTTTAGAAATTTTGATAGCCACTCCGTATTTTTTTTTTTTTTTTTTTTAATAAACAGTTGACAATTCGCTAGCAAACGAAATTACATGATTAATACTAAAACGAATTGCTAAATTACTCACGGATAAAAATTTGTAAAACCAATAACAGAGCTTGAATGGATTTTGTCACACGTTCTAGCGCTGCAGCGTTATCGAACTGTGTGTGACAAGCGTAAGTAGAAAGACGAAATATATTTGCGAAAGTACTCAGATGGTGAACTAAATCACGAAATATAAATTAGTTATTTCCACATACTTCAGCAGTTCGGTATAAGGAACACCTTAATTTTGTTTTCACCATGACATTTTTAGAAGGTAAGTTTAACTTGATCGCAGTAGTTACAATTTCAGTGGTAATAATAATAATTAATAACAGTAAATAAGCGGTTTCAGGTTTTAAAGCTGAAAAAATGGAAGTGGGAAACCTTTCATGCCTTCCTTTGTTTCTCCCTAGCCTTGATACTTCTTGCCTTCCAAACCAGATGGGTTATGGTTAACAATTTTGCCTGGCATTCGGCAGAACGCGGATTCAAGCCCCGTAGGACATCCAATTTCAGTTTGGCATGGTTTCCGTAAATCTCTCCAGCTGAACACCGAAAAAGTTGCTTCAAAAAGCCGTGGCTGAAATTATTTCCCGATTCTACTTTCCAGTACTCTCAGGATTCAAATCACATTGGCGTCGAACGAGAACAAGAAGAAGAAGCATAACTCATTGTGGTGGGTTATTGGTAACACTGTGAGGTGGCTTCCGGGAGGACGTGGGTTCGAATCCCCGTCCGGTCATTCAGAATTGGGTTTTCGATGGCTTCCCCAAAATCACTCCAGGCGAATGCCTGGGTGATATCGTCAAAAAATACCACGGCCGAATTACTTCCCGTTGCTCACCCCCGAGTCCTTACCGGATCTAACCACCCCGACGTCGACAAGGCATAAAACCAAAAGCAAAACAAAAAAGATACAAAGCTTAAAAATGTCGCCAAATTACTGTCAGTTATCAAGCTTAAAGACAAAAGCTATTGATACTCCCCCAAATCATAATTTTTATTAGTAGTTCATGAGATTATTTTATCAATGTAAAGGAACATGTTGTGGAAGTAAAGGAATCTAAACACAAACAAAAGTTGAAACTCCGAAATAATATGAGACGGAAACCCAATATTAGCAAACCCAAATTTGACGTCGTTTGTGAATATGACCCAAAGAACCAAGGTATCTTCTTTTAAAAACAAAATCACCTGCAGAGACGCCGACAGGCATTATGCCGAAAATGAATAAAAAGGCTTCACATGATATGTTTTGCAGTTACGAGACCATAGAAAGAGAAAGGATGAAAGTGTTGTTACTCAACGCTTTATTCATAATTATGTTTTCGTCATTAAAATTATTTTAGAAAATTTATCTTTGCTCTCAAAGCATCTTGAAAATGTTCTATGACGTACTATTTGCATGATGGCATTAATTCAATAATATTGTGTATTTACTGTGCTTTTTTTTTTTAAAAAAAAAAAAAAAAAAAAAAAAAAAAAACTTTCAAGCATATCTTACGGAAAATTGAACTGCTTCGATCTTTAGATTTAAATATTTTGGTCTGTTCTCTGGTAAAAGAATGTGGAAACGTGATTGCAATCACGATGGCTAATACAGATGATAAATCCAAGGTGCTTCAGCTACTTCCGGGAGCGATTTTCCTCAGATTTATTTACCTGCTCTGTGTTTATCCCTGAACGTTGTATCTGACACAGCTCAAGAGAGGAAATCATTATAGGAGAACAGAAAATATATACGTTACGAACGATCTTTTTCTGAACAATAACATAAAGTAATCTTGTCATAGTTGTTTTCTAAGACGTGGAAATGTTCGATCCACTACAGATTTCAGAATTACGTTTAGTCAGATGTTCCACATAGCAACTACAGGCACGTAGATGTTAGTTTTCAGATAAGTATGATTAACCTTTTATAAATCCATAATATTCAACTTTAAAAAGAAATCACCTATTTCCTCCAATACACACACAAAAGGATTTAGAAATTTCAGCTGCATGTGAAGTTAGCGAACATCGCTAATTGTTTGACTAGCTAATATAAATCTTTTCTCATTGCTGTTTTTCCTAGTATAAACTTTCACGGTAGGCTTCATTGTTAGAATAATTATGAAGCAGGCTCAATTCCCTATTCGGGTATCCCGATTTCAGTTTTCCATGGTTTCACAAAATCAGTCGAGACGAACGCTGGGAGGGTTCATTCAAAGGCAATGGCCGAATTCCTTCCCGTTTTTGTCTCCAATCCACTCCCATCTCTAATGACCTAGATGTAAACGAGGCGAAAGCCTTAAGCACAAAACAGAGGCAAGTAACACAAGAACGAATGTGTGGTTTTCAGAGGAGAAATATAAATTCCCCAGTACCATCGATCGGCACTAACATAACCGCAAAAGCTAAAATTGAAATATAGAGCAAATATGATCCTTTTAATTCGAAATGCCGTATTCACAAATATGTGTTGCTACACGAAGAGCAGATGTTTCATCGACTTCTGAAGGATTTAATTTGTATAACTCAAAAACATTCTGAGTTGCTAGGTGGGTTTAGGGTTCATAGTCAATTCTTGCTACATGAATTTGCATCGCATCACGTCACCTAGTGTTTAACATCTGTTCACTCATCAACATGAAATAATGTGCCATTATCACTATGTAAAAATCCCAAATTAGCAGTATTCATGTCGGAAAAATTGAATGGTTCCAAAATTTCATTTGCGTATTTATTCGTCAAGACTAATGAATGAAGATGCAATTCTATCTTGGGTACTATGACAAACGATTTGCGAAGTCGTAATATAAGGAAACAGGCATCGTTTGCGTCAGAAGACTTCCTCGTCCTCTGCGCCACTTGTTTTCAAACTACAATCTGCCACAGTGTGTTCCGTTGCAACAACGAAAATGAATCGCTGAAGTGACGCTGATAGGGGGGGAGGGGGTAGTACATGCAGAAGAGCATTCAAACAGTTCAGTAGCTACAACCTTGGGGATGCACAAATCCACCGTGGCAAGGTGGATACGGAGATATGAAGACGAAAGAAATGTCTCAGAGCGGCCCAACACAGACAGCTGCTCGACGAAAAACAACTGATCAGGATTGAAAAACTGTTAGACTTTGCCTTAACTCCCTGTTTGTAAGTGCATGGCAGTTGTGGAATAACTTAAGGCTCGACATAAGCACTAAAACAACCACAAGGAGCTTACGAGAAAAAGGTTTGCAAGCCAGACGTGATGCGATTAAGGAGTGGCCTAATCTTCGCATCTGATAATGCTGCCAGGTGTCCTGATTAATGGAGACATGTCGTCTTCAGTGATGAGAAGGTGTTTACGAAGGTATCTGCGGGTAATGTGGTGGAGTACCGCCCACATGAAGCAAGATTTGACCAACGCTACATTCACCACAGCCGCAGAAGTGGTAGTGCTTCTGTTACCGTCAGGGCGTGGATTTCTGCTCCGGGTTGGGGTGTGCTGTGGGAAGTGGACGGCCGTCTTAATACCGCAGCCTATATATCTATTTCTGGAGAACGTGATGTTGCCATCTGTGAGGCAGAGATTTGCGGAAGGGCATATCATCTTCCAGCATGACAGGTCACCAGTCCACCAGTCCCGTCTAGATCAGAGGGGATTCCTCGAACACCCCGAAATGCTGCAAATTGATTGATCACCCAAGAGCGCTGAAACACAGAAAATATTTGGGCAGAAATGGTCAGAATTATAAAAGAAAAGGGGGATATGCCGACGACCCGGTGGCATTTATGACGCATTTAAAGTACTGGCCGAAAATCGTGGTTTATGTCACGCCTCATTTTCTTCCGTCAACAGTAAAATCCGTGTTGTTATCGATGAGGAGCGAGGCTGGACAAGACTGAAAGCTAACACAGTGTATTTTTTTACTTCTCCATAACTATTCTGCCACACCTCTTTTCCGGCATTCAGCGATCTTCTTCCTGTATTACATCCTTATCCGTTTCCAAATATCATTTTTCCCTTCCTCCTCTCCCCGTCACCAAAGATATCTGGGCAGAGTACAAGTCTCAATTGAAGAAGGAATATCCAACCGTTCGTCGCTGGTGGCGTAGAAGGAAACCCGACAGAGTAGTAAAATAAGGCGTGGGAGCTGGCACGAGACTCTGGAAGAATTTTTTTATCCTCTTGTTCATTTCTTTTTAGCCTCCTATATAAAATACTACACAGAAGTTTATAAGACAAGCGTACCATTCAGTCCAATAAGATAGCAATTTTTTACTCCAGTTTTAATTTTAATATTAGTGTCTGTAACATAAGTATCACAATTTTAAAAATTATGGTACTGAATTAATTTTGGTTTAAGCTGTTGTTTTCGTTACTTATCTTCATTGTTGCATTAAATGCTTGCGAATGCCTGGAAGGTTCCTTCAAAAGACCTTGGCCGAATTCTTCCCCGTTTTTTCACCAGTCCTTTCTTGCTTCAAATTACCTCGATGTATGTGTTGTAATGCCAAAAGGAAAAAAATTAAAAACTTAAACAAAAATGCTGCCAATATCAATGTGGATTAAAACAAAAGCAATTGCCACCACGATTTCATCACAAAAAATTCTCAAATAAAAATATTAGATCTCTTATTGGATTTATCTCATACAACCGTCGACTACGGTAGCGGAGGGACTCAAGTGCTTCTTCCACATGTGAAGTGTCGCCAGTATGGTGTTTTTTTCCTTAGGTCTGGTCGATGTAGAAATCATTAGAGGGAGAAAAAGGACTGGGGGCATCGATCGGGAAGGAACTCAGCCATGGGATTTTTACGGAACCATCTCGACACTCACGGGATGATTTCCATTAATCATGCAAGACCGAAATCCGGATGTATGAACGAAGATTAGAATCCGCGTCCTGGAGCTTTACCGGAACTGTCGGTCACTGGTGCGATTCCGGCCTGGGGTATGGAAGTTAAAGTAAGTGTTTTGTATGTCTTGTGTCATCTTTCGCTTGTATGAGAAAAAAACATTTGGAAAGACGTCAGATCGCAGAATGATGAATGGCTATCGCGGGAATGCCATTAAATATTTAAGACAATGTTATTGAACCAATAGGCAAAAGCCGCCTTCACAAATCCACCCCGCTTGCCAAAAAATATTTTTTATTTGGTGCCAGCTAGCAACATGGCTGCGTGCTAATAAGAGTTTAAGGATAATAAGATACAAAATTTGGAAAGTAGGCGGACTATAGTGAAGTTCTTTAGTACACACGGAGGAGTAATTTCAGTTGAGTTTGTAGGACGTGATATCTTTAACACTACATGTGGTTATTATACTATAAGAAGAATTCACTCTAGGAAATTGCAGGTCAGAGGCAAGGAGGAAATAACCGATGTAACAAACATTTCGAGGAAGTGTTTATTTACCAGTGGCTCTGAGGAAGCGAAGAATACTTGTTCAGTAGAGTTAGCTCAAATAAGGTGTGTGTGTGAATATCATCATCTGTACTCGAAATACGTCCTTTTTCGAATCACGAGCATCTATAAACACAGCGAAAGCCATTTGCCGAAAATAACAGAAACAACTCAACTTCATACATAAAAAACATTATTGAAGTTACTTTATCATATTTAGAGGACCGGTGAAAGTGTTGAAAAATAACGTTGAACTAATATATGTTATGTGATTATTGCAGGCCATTTCTTCCACAGTTGCTTGTTAAACTAATTATTATTTAGTAATTACGCCAATACAATTGTTGTAGGATATTCTTTTTTTTTTTCGGACGCGTTTAGCCTCTCGTCGAGGTATCCTCAGCGTACAATGTTTTATTTACATTTTGAGGTGTGGTAGTTGGTCTTCTGTGACCCCAACCAGCATGCTGTTTCCACTATTGTGTTTAGTTATATAGTTTGATATACTGTGTTTCTTATGCCTCCACTGGTAGTGAACTTTGAAGCACATTTTCATACACGTCATTATCAACCTTCAGTTAGTTGATAATGACTTGCATAATGACGTGCATAAAACTGTGCTTCAAAGTTGACTACTAGTGGAGGCATAAGAAACAAACACAGTATATCAAACTATATAACTAAACACAATAGTGGAAACAGCATGCTGGTTGAGGTCACAGAAGACCAACTACCACACCTCAAAATGTAAATAAAACATTGTACGCTGAGGATACCTCGACGACAGGCGAAACGCGTCCGAAAAAAAAAAGAATATCCTACAACAGTTGGATTGGCGTAATTACTAAATAATAATTAGTTTAACAAGCAACTGTGGAAGAAATGGGCTGCAATAATCACATAATATACATTAGTTCAACGTTATTTTTCAACACTTTCACCGGTCCTCTAAATATGGTAAAGTAACTTTAATAATGTTTTATATGAAGTTGAGTTGTTTCTGTTATTTTCGGCAAATGGCTTTCACTGAGTTTATAGATGCTCGTGATTCGAAAAAGGACGTATTTCGAGTACAGATGATGATATTCACACACACACCTTATTTGAGCTAACTCTACTGAACAAGTATTCTTCGCTTCCTCAGAGCCACTGGTAAATAAACACTTCCTCGAAATGTTTGTTACATCGGTTTCTTCCTCCTTGCCTCTAACCTGCAATTTCCTAGAGTGAATTCTTCTTATATAATAACTACATGTAGTGTTAAAGATATCACGTTCTACAAACTCAACTGAAATTACTCCTCCGTGTGTACTAAAGAACTTCACTATAGTCCGCCTACTTTCCAAATTTTGTATCTTATTATCCTTAAACTCTTATTAGCACGCAGCCATGTTGCTAGCTGGAACCAAATGAAAAATATTTTTTGGCAAGCGGGGTGGATTTGTGAAGGCGGCTTTTGCCTTTTGGTTCAATAACATTGTCTTAAATATTTAATGGCATTCCCGCGATTGCCATTCATCATTCAGTGAACTGACGTCTTTCCAAATGTTTTTTTCTCATACAAGTCAAAGATGACACAAGACATACAAAACACTTACGTTAACTCCCATGCCCCAGGCCGGAATGCACCACCGAGCGTGGTGGTGTAACAGCTAGCGTTCTGGCCTCGCATTCGGGAGGACGGCGGTTCGAATCCCCGTCCGGGCATCCAGATTTGATTTTTCCATGGTTTCCCCAAATCACTCCAGGTGAATGCCGGGATGCTTCCTTCAAAAAGGCCATCGCCGAATTCCTTCCCATTCCTTGCCCCCCATCCTTTCCCGTCTCTAAAGACCTAATTGTTATAGGAGACGTTAAGCAGTTATATATATATTTAAAAAAAAAAAAAAGGAATCGCACCAGTGACCGACAGTTCCGGTAAAGCTCCAGGACACGGATTCAAATCTTCGTCCATCCATCCGGATTTCGGTCTTGCATGATTAATGGAAATCATCCCGTGTGTGTCGAGATGGTTCCGTAAAAATCCCATGGCTGAGTTCCTTCCCGATCGATGCCCCCAGTCCTTTTTCTCCCTCTAATGATTTCTAGATCGACCAGACCTAAGGAAAAAACACCATACTGGCGACTCTTCACATGTGGAAGAAGCACTCGAGTCCCTCCGCTACCGTAGTCGACGGTTGTATGAGATAAATCCAATAAGAGACCTAATATTTTAATTTGAGAATTTTTTGTGATGAAATCGTGGTGGCAATTGCTTTTGTTTTAATCCACATTGATATTGGCAGCATTTTTGTTTAAGTTTTTAATTTTTTTCCTTTTGGCATTACAACACATACATCGAGGTAATTTGAAGCAAGAAAGGACTGGTGAAAAAACGGGGAAGAATTCGGCCAAGGTCTTTTGAAGGAACCTTCCAGGCATTCGCAAGCATTTAATGCAACAATGAAGATAAGTAAAGAAAACAACAGCTTAAACCCTAAATTAATTCAGTACCATAATTTTTAAAATTGTGATACTTATGTTACAGACACTAATATTAAAATCAAAACTGGAGTAAAAAATTGCTATCTTATTGGACTGAATGGTACGCTTGTCTTATAAACTTCTGTGTAGTATTTTATATAGGAGGCTAAAAAGAAATGAACAAGAGGATAAAAAAATTCTTCCAGAGTCTCGTGCCAGCTCCCACGCCTTATTTTACTACTCTGTCGGGTTTCCTTCTACGCCACCAGCGACGAACGGTTGGATATTCCTTCTTCAATTGAGACTTGTACTCTGCCCAGATATCTTTGGTGACGGGGAGAGGAGGAAGGGAAAAATGATGTTTGGAAACGGATAAGGATGTAATACAGGGAGAAGATCGCTGAATGCCGGAAAGAGGTGTGGCAGAATAGTTATGGAGAAGTAAAAAAATACACTGTGTTAGCTTTCAGTCTTGTCCAGCCTCGCTCCTCATCGATAACAACACGGATTTTACTGTTGACGGAAAGAAAATGAGGCGTGACATAAACCACGATTTTCGGCCAGTACTTTAAATGCGTCATAAATGCCACCGGGTCGTCGGCATATCCCCCTTTTCTTTTATAATTCTGACCATTTCTGCCCAAATATTTTCTGTGTTTCAGCGCTCTTGGGTGATCAATCAATTTGCAGCATTTCGGGGTGTTCGAGGAAATCTAGACGGGACTGGTGGACTGGTGACCTGTCATGCTGGAAGATGATATGCCCTTCCGCAAATCTCTGCCTCACAGATGGCAACATCACGTTCTCCAGAAATAGATATACAGGCTGCGGTATTAAGACGGCCGTCCACTTCCCACAGCACACCCCAACCTGGAGCAGATATCCACGCCCTGACGGTAACAGAAGCACTACCACTTCTGCGGCTGTGGTGAATGTACCGTTGGTCAAATCTTGCTTCATGTGGGCGGTACTCCACCACATTACCCGCAGATACCTTCGTAAACACCTTCTCATCACTGAAGACGACATGTCTCCATTAATCAGGACACCTGGCAGCATTATCAGATGCGAAGATTAGGCCACTCCTTAATCGCATCACATCTGGCTTGCAAACCTTTTTCTCGTAAGCTCCTTGTGGTTCTTTTAGTGCTTATGTCGAGCCTTAAGTTATTCCACAACTGCCATGCACTTACAAACGGGGAGTTAAGGCAAAGTCTAACAGTTTTTCAATCCTGGTCAGTTGTTGTTTTCGTCGAGCAGCTGTCTGTGTTGGGCCGCTCTGAGACATTTCTTTCGTCTTCATATCTCCGTATCCACCTTGCCACGGTGGATTTGTGCATCCCCAAGGTTGTAGCTACTGAACTGTTTGAATGCTCTTCTGCATGTACTACCCCCTCCCCCCCTAATCAGCGTCACTTCAGCGATTCATTTTCGTTGTTGCAACGGAACACACTGTGGCAGATTGTAGTTTGAAAACAAGTGGCGCAGAGGACGAGGAAGTCTTCTGACGCAAACGATGCCTGTTTCCTTATATTACGACTTCGCGAATCGTTTGTCATAGTACCCAAGATAGAATTGCATCTTCATTCATTAGTCTTGACGAATAAATACGCAATTGAAATTTTGGAACCATTCAATTTTTCCGACATGAATACTGCTAATTTGGGATTTTTACATAGTGATAATTGGCACATTATTTCATATTGATGAGTGAATAGATGTTAAACACTAGGTGACGTGATGCGATGCAAATTCATGTAGCAAGAATTGACTATGAACCCTAAACCCACCTAGCAACTCAGAATGTTTTTGAGTTATACAAATTAAATCCTTCAGAAGTCGATGAAACATCTGCTCTTCGTGTAGCATCACATATTTGTGAATACGGCATTTCGAATTAAAAGGATCATATTTGCTCTATATTTCAATTTTAGCTTTTGCGGTTATGTTAGTGCCGATCGATGGTACTGGGGAATTTATATTTCTAGTCTGAAAACCACACATTCGTTCTTGTGTTGCTTGCCTCTGTTTTGTGCTTAAGGCTTTCGCCTCGTTTACATCTAGGTCATTAGAGATGGGAGTGGATTGGAGACAAAAACGGGAAGGAATTCGGCCATTGCCTTTGAATGAACCCTCCCAGCGTTCGTCTCGACTGATTTTGTGAAACCATGGAAAACTGAAATCGGGATACCCGAATAGGGAATTGAGCCTGCTTCATAATTAATTTAACAATGAAGCCTACCGTGAAAGTTTATACTAGGAAAAACAGCAATGAGAAAAGATTTATATTAGCTAGTCAAACAATTAGCGATGTTCGCTAACTTCACATGCAGCTGAAATTTCTAAATCCTTTTGTGTGTGTATTGGAGGAAAGAGGTGATTTCTAAGTTGAATATTATGGATTTATAAAAGGTTAATCATACTTATCTGAAAACTAACATCTACGTGCCTGTAGTTGCTATGTGGAACATCTGACTAAACGTAATTCTGAAATCTGTAGTGGATCGAACATTTCCACGTCTTAGAAAACAACTATGACAAGATTACTTTATGTTATTGTTCAGAAAAAGATCGTTCGTAACGTATATATTTTCTGTTCTCCTATAATGATTTCCTCTCTTGAGCTGTGTCAGATACAACGTTCAGGGATAAACACAGAGCAGGTAAATAAATCTGAGGAAAATCGCTCCCGGAAGTAGCTGAAGCACCTTGGATTTATCATCTGTATTAGCCATCGTGATTGCAATCACGTTTCCACATTCTTTTACCAGAGAACAGACCAAAATATTTAAATCTAAAGATCGAAGCAGTTCAATTTTCCGTAAGATATGCTTGAAGTTTTTTTTTTTTTTTTTTTTTTTTTTTTTTTTTTTTTTTTTTAAAGCAATACACAATATTATTGAATTAATGCCATCATGCAAATAGTACGTCATAGAACATTTTCAAGATGCTTTGAGAGCAAAGATAAATTTTCTAAAATAATGACGAAAACATAATTATGAATAAAGCGTTGAGTAACAACACTTTCATCCTTTCTCTTTCTATGGTCTCGTAACTGCAAAACATATCATGTGAAGCCTTTTTATTCATTTTCGGCATAATGCCTGTCGGCGTCTCTGCAGGTGATTTTGTTTTTAAAAGAAGATACCTTGGTTCGTTGGGTCATATTCACAAACGACGTCAAATTTGGGTTTGCTAATATTGGGTTTCCGTCTCATATTATTTCGGAGTTTCAACTTTTGTTTGTGTTTAGATTCCTTTACTTCCACAACATGTTCCTTTACATTGATAAAATAATCTCCTGAAATTACTAATAAAAATTATGATTTGGGGGAGTATCAATAGCTTTTGTCTTTAAGCTTGATAACTGACAGTAATTTGGCGACATTTTTAAGCTTTGTATCTTTTTTGTTTTGCTTTTGGTTTTATGCCTTGTCGACGTCGGGGTGGTTAGATCCGGTAAGGACTCGGGGGTGAGCAACGGGAAGTAATTCGGCCGTGGTATTTTTTGACGATATCACCCAGGCATTCGCCTGGGGTGATTTTGGGGAAGCCATCGAAAACCCAAATCTGAATGACCGGACGGGGATTCGAACCCACGTCCTCCCGGAAGCCACCTCACAGTGTTACCAATAACCCACCACAATGAGTTATGCTTCTTCTTCTTGTTCTCGTTCGACGCCAATGTGATTTGAATCCTGAGAGTACTGGAAAGTAGAATCGGGAAATAATTTCAGCCACGGCTTTTTGAAGCAACTTTTTCGGTGTTCAGCTGGAGAGATTTACGGAAACCATGCCAAACTGAAATTGGATGTCCTACGGGGCTTGAATCCGCGTTCTGCCGAATGCCAGGCAAAATTGTTAACCATAACCCATCTGGTTTGGAAGGCAAGAAGTATCAAGGCTAGGGAGAAACAAAGGAAGGCATGAAAGGTTTCCCACTTCCATTTTTTCAGCTTTAAAACCTGAAACCGCTTATTTACTGTTATTAATTATTATTATTACCACTGAAATTGTAACTACTGCGATCAAGTTAAACTTACCTTCTAAAAATGTCATGGTGAAAACAAAATTAAGGTGTTCCTTATACCGAACTGCTGAAGTATGTGGAAATAACTACATAATTTATATTTCGTGATTTAGTTCACCATCTGAGTACTTTCGCAAATATACTTTCTACTTACGCTTGTCACACACAGTTCGATAACGCTGCAGCGCTAGAACGTGTGACAAAATCCATTCAAGCTCTGTTATTGGTTTTACAAATTTTTATCCGTGAGTAATTTAGCAATTCGTTTTAGTATTAATCATGTAATTTCGTTTGCTAGCGAATTGTCAACTGTTTATTTTAAAAAAAAAAAAAAAAATACGGAGTGGCTATCAAAATTTCTAAAAAAGCGGTATCATTCCTCTATATCAATCGATTTAATTAATTCCATAGTTATTATGATTAAAATAGTGATACTCGTGATTATTTTAACTGTAGAACTCCGAACTTTGCCTCTGAGCGTTTGCGAGTCTCTCGCGCGCGAGCTCATTTTTTTTAGTCTTGGATAAATCGCTGGACATGAGAGGTCTATTTTATCATGAATTTAGTGTACCACCTACCAGTTATGCTGTCCCATGTGGCAGTCGTGTCTAGAACGAAGCATAATCGAAAGGCGAGGGGTTTCGCTAATTATGTCCCCGACTGTACATAGAGCTTGAATCGAAAATTTACTGCCGCTGCTGCATTGTAATAAATTATTTAGGTGGAATATACCGATTCCACTAGGATCATCTTGTATTATGAAATGTTCCCAGGACGGATGCAGAGGTGTTTCCTAGTGACCAAGACCTACTAACTGTGATAAGTTCGACGAAAGACGTTTGTGACGGCGAGTGTTTTGGACAAAGTTTTGTGCATATTCTTACGGCTCAGACCGAGCGTGGTGGGGGAGCGGTTATCTCTCTGACCTGGCATTGGGGAGGACGAGGGTACGAATCCCCGTCCAGGCATCCAGATTTGGGTTTTTAATGGTTTACCTAAATCATTCCAAGCGAATGCCTTCAAAAAGGCGATGGCCGAATACCCTCCCGTTCCTTGTCTCCAGTCAGATCCCGCCTCTAATGACCTCGACTTCGACAAGGCGTAAAGCCATAAGAAAAAAAAATCTTAAGCGTAGTACGTTTTCCTTTACTTTAGAATTACCGTTAATATTTTCTATTGCAGAGACTAAATGCTGATGTACGGCATTCAATTGGTTCTTTGCTCTTTCAAGGCTTCGGAGAAACATACGCAGAAAATTGTTGAGAGACGGTTCGAAATAGTTTCATCTCCTACTAGCAATCATTATACAAGGTTATTCTTTCATAATGTTTGCTCAATAGTAGGAACTTTTCGTGTGCGTCAGAAGCCAGAAGCCAGGACTCCTGATGGAGCTGAAATTACTACCGATTTACTACTAGAAGGATGTATGCGTTGAAAATGGCAGTGGTTCAAATACACCTTTCTGAGTTGTTCATCATTACCAATTGTTCGCTATGGTTGCTAGCACAAGGCAAGATGAAAATGTAATGACACGAATCCATGGAACTGAGGTGGGTGTTACTAGTCATGTAGATATGGTGAAAAGCGTAAGCGCGACAAAGAAATGTTAACATGAGAAGTTGTAAATCATTTGATTGTAACTCATAATTGCCTGCATTTACCATTTACGAAGTTATGTTACTATTATGAGGAATAGTTGCATCAGCGACATGTGCATACGAACTGTGTATCGAAATGTTAGATGAAAGTTAAACTAACAGCAATGGTTCAAATAATTCACGTACAGCCACTATTTACAGATGTTAAAAAAGAGATCTTTTCCCAAAATCAGTGCAGAAATGATTACATTCGTCCACGTTTCAGAGGATGCAGGTTTAAATTTCGAGAATGATTGGTGAATTTTTAATGTTCGGCGCTGTCATACGGGTGATCTCAGGTTCTCTCTTCAATGCATTCCATTCGTCTTCTTTTCAGAGTTGTTGCTTGTATGCCGGCCTGAATATCTAGCATGGTGGGTGAGTTTTTAAAGCAAAGTAATGACTAAGCAGTTGTTGGAGATGTAGGTTATATCGAATGCGTAGAGACGACTGGCTTATCACAAGATCAGCAAAGTCAGTTCTGAAAAAGGGAAGTTAGAGTAATATCTCCTCCACAAACCAGTCAAAACATTCAAAACTTTACGAGGCAAAGTTTTATATTGGTGCTGTAGTATCTCCTAAGATCACTACGAAAGATTTTACACAATTAATAGTCTGAATGTTAAAGACAGTGACGATGTTATTATCATAGGAAACATGCATCGGGTGTCGAAAGCTAAGAGTATCATACAATACCGAGACTGGTGGGTGAACAGTAACGTTCGGAAGTATCGTTCGCGAGGATATGCAGCATGGTTTTACGGTCAGATTTTCTTTCGTTTCCCAAAAATTACTCGAGGCGAATGCTGGGATCGTTCCAGTTCAGTACTCCTTTCAGAGCAAATTTTTTATGTGCCGATTTAACTATCGTGCCTGGTAGGAGAGTTTTTAACGTGCGGTACTATCAAGTGGAGGTGGAGGATTCGATTCCCGACGCGGCTGTTCATTAGAACTGTTGTAGTACTACTTTAGACACAAATAGCCGTTAATCGCATATTGTAGCAGCAACGTTTAGTGATTTTTTTTGTCGGTAGGAAGGGATGGTTTTTTTTTATTCGTAGCCATTTGAGGCCATTTTTTCATGTATTTTGGCCTGGAGTCCTCGAAACGTTATTCACATTCTAAAGTTACAGAGTTTCGACTTGCCACGCGCTCTGTCTATGTCGTGGCTAACAATTCTACGGTAATGCGTTTCGATATGGGCAGAGAAGCCCTTGAATACTTCCGTGATTTGTTCTTCACTCTTCACCTAAACGCGTAAACATTCTCTCACTTTACACTGATTTCAAAATCCCTACGGTCGTAATGCAGGGGTTTAAGGAGGAATACACCGAAGATAATGTCCAATTAGTTGTAAATGATGATGTATCATTTTTAAAATTTTCATCAGTGCCAGTGTACGAGTCTGTTCCGAGGTGTACAACCCCCAAAGGACACATAGTGAACAACGTGATGTGGGTAGTTCCTTTCCCAACACATGCGGGAAAACGCGGTAATGGAAGAATCCATACTTCCTTCAGAATTAGTGGTTACAGGTGCATATGGTCGGGGATTGGTACATAGCCAAAGTTTTCATTAACTGCACCACTCAAGAACAAGATAGGAAACTCGTCGAGCACAAACTCTGAAAGTGTCTATCTTTAGGACTTACAGAATATTGGGTAATATGTACATATACACCACTGTCGAGGATCAAAATCAAATACGCGGTCTGACTACTATCGACAGACATTCCACTATTTCATGACTTATCAGTCAGGTCCTCATTCTATTCCTATTATTCGCATGTTTTGACAAGGTGTATAGTGGAAATTCGGCTTGACTGATTTCAAGAAACTATTGAGCAAAAAAAACAACTGAAATATGAATGTTTGGACGAGGATTCGAAGCTGCGTCGTGACAAATGTGTGGTCAGGATGTTACCGCTCGCCAACCAGCCTCGGTATCCTATCATTATACCTCTTACGGACACTATGGTCACGGAACTAAATGTTGCATAATCAGAAATTCCGTGACAGAAAGATTCTACCTTCATCAGAACCAATCTGTTGTATACATCTTACACCATCACCATTCCTCCCACAGCACGTGGATGAATTGAGGGACAGATGATCTTCCAGAGACAAGACTCAAACGGTTTATCTCCCTACCAAACCTTACATTTATATATATAGCCATGGATACAAGCAAAAATATATACATTCAGGCACTAATCAGTATAATAGAACCATGTATCGAGGGAGCAAAAGAGAAGCAAAATTTTGTGAAAATATACACAGTTTTAGTAAGAAGCAAGAATATCCTTTATATTCCCTAAATTTCAAGAAAATCGTTAAAAAAATGATTAAAATATCTAAAATATTACCAAAACTACGTAATTTCCTCCAAAAAAAGAAATTGTCGATTACCATACAATTACACCTGCATGCATCACAGTGTACAGTGCCCAACTATATGATGTGTTTTCATTATCACAACAGGCTACAGAAAAGTATCATACATGTACAAAAAATATATATTTCGGCTGTAGCGACAGTTCCCAGAGAAACCTTTACCACCCCTTCATCACACACATCACGTCACCGTCAGGGAGTGCAAAGGATGAACACTACGGATGTTATCGATTAAAGTGGTAGGCAGTACATATACTGACACAGAACCAGCTTGTTACGTGTTAGGTCATGATAACGCACTCGCGCGTTAACCTGAGCTAACACAATGTAACAAGCTGGGTTTACCTATCCTGAGTTACCTACAATAACCACAGTTACTTCTAGGTTGTGATGGTTGATTTACCTAAAACTGGAGTTATTCTCTAATGCATTCCACCCTCATTATATAAAGTTATCGCTTCTCACGCGTTCCCAGATTGTGAAAAATAAGGGTTAACCTGAGATTACGCTAACTTATCCCGCCTTCATTGCGTGAAGTAAACGCTTCACAAGCGATTTTGAGTGAATGGCGCATATAACTCTAACACTCCAATCGAGAATTTAACATAGCCTTACTCAATATGCCAGCCTACAGTAACCTTAGTTACTGCTAAGATGGGGTCGACTTATCTAGCTTGGGTACCCTAACGTATCTTACACCAATGTGGCACACATTTTAAAATCTTATAATAACCTGTGATAATGTAAGTTATGTGGATTTGTAAACCTGCTGATGATGGTGTGCGTTAATGTGCCTGATCCGTTCTGTCAGCACCTTTGATGGAATACGTTGAGTTCTATGATACACATTTGTGTTGTTTCAATCCTTTGCACACCCTATCATTATCTGAAGTTTATATCTGTGGTGAATACGCATCGCGTGGATTTCCTAACCTAATGTGACACGCAATTTAGCATCCCACATTAATCATAGTTTAATGTAAGTTATGATGGTTCGTTTGCCCTCGTAGTTGTTTCCGCTATGCCTTTATTTGAGAGTTAATTTGTCTGATACGTTCTGTCAGCACGTTGGCTCGAAAATTGAGTACTATGATGCATACATTTGCTGTTTCCATCCTTCGCCCTACCTATCATGATGTGAAGATGGTATGTGTGGTGAACATTCATCACATAGTTTTCCTAACCTCATGTGGTATCCTACATCAACCAGAAGTTTAATGTAAGTTATGATGGATCGTGTGCATACTGAAAGTACGAGTAGTAGTTATAGCTATACCACATTGAGTTAATGTTGGCTTCGGTGTCAGTATATGTACAGCCTACCCCGTTAATCGATAACATCCGTAGTGTTCATCCTTTGCACTCCCTGGCTGTAACGTGATGTGTGTGATGGAGGAGTGGTAAAGATTACTCTGGGAACTGTCGCGACAGCCTAAATATATATTTTTTGTATATATATGATACTTTTCTGTAACTTGTTTTGATAATGAAAATACATCATATAGTTGGGCTCTGTACTCTGTGATGCATGCAGGTGTAATTGTATAGTAATCGACAACGTAATATTATGCAAGTTTATCGAAATGCTATTAAAGGAATATGAAACAATTCAATTCTGTTCATAGCGGTTTTTTAGGTATAAGATAATGTCAGTAACATTATAATTGATAGAAAATAAACTAATGAGGATAGTTATCACTGTTTAGGTGAATTCTTCCCGTGACATTCGAATATTACTTTATCGAAGATATTTCATGGGATCAGTTTTTCTGGAAAATAAAGATTAAAATTCCTGCCCTCCCATCAACATTTCGGTTTTCAGTGGTTTCCCCAAATCATTTCAGGCAAATGTCGAGATGTTTTCAGCAAAAGGCCATTGCTTAATTCCTTCTTATTCTTGTCCCCATTACTCAACCCTCTAATGGAGTCGACGACGATAGTGCGTAAAGCAATAATAAAAAATAAAATAATTTTAAGATCCTAGGCTGTTGAGTAATAGACGAATCATATTTTTCAAAGTGTCGAATTGCAGGAGGAACGTTCTTTTGAAGTAATACAAACGTAGTTCTAGATCGATTGTTTATTACTATGGTTATCCATTCCATGCCCTCAAAATGTGTAAAGTGTGCAGGAGCACATTTATCAAATAACTGCACTCTTAAGAAGGGGGAGGGCAGTCCAAAATGTGCCAATTGCGGTGGTCAGCATGTGGCCAGCTATAAAGGCTGCATGGACTTCAAACGGGCAAGGGACAGGCAGCGCGGGGTCGCTGCAGAACAGGCTGCCAACGCGCAAAACCAGCGTGAGGAAAAGAAAAGACAGGATTACGGGAACACCCAGCCACTGGCTGACAAACCCACCACAGAGCGGAACCAACCACGACGACGTGATAATAACGCAACCTCCACGACATCTCAGAAGTCACCCAAGACATCTCAAAAGCCACCTAAGCGCCACATCCCGCAGGAAAAGGCACTAGGTCCCAATAAGAAGAAGAAGAACATCAAACCGTTAAAGAAATCAACACCAATGACCTCCTACGCGAAGGCATCAAGTAGCCAGTCGCAGGACCCTACAGAACCACTACCACAAACGGAAGAAACTCAAGACTTGCCCACTCAAGCAAGGCAAAACCACCAACAGCACTATCCACTCCCCAGACAAAGCAACGAGGGAGAAGCAGCTATAGATCGTCTGTTCGACATTGTAGGGTCGCTTCTGACAATGTTAACGACACTACTGACAAAATTTGATCAACTGGCCGCGGACATTAAATACGCAATAACGACGGCTCACCGAGCTGACCTTACACAGAATTCCCACGCCAGTCATGGACAGAGTTAACATAGATGGCATATCAATATGCATTTGGAATTCCGACGGCATTATCCAGCAACTCGGTGAGTTTTCGGCAATTCCTACTGGAAGAAAACGTAGACATATGTCTAGTAGCCGAAACTCACCTAACACCTGGTCTCAGAGCAATGGTAGCCAACTGCCTGTGCTACCGTCACGACAGACCCACTGCGGGAGGAGGAGTGGCCATATACATTAAAAGAGGCATCCCTCACTTCACGGTACACACTCCATCACTGCACATAATCGAAGCAACAGCAATCGAAATGGCAACCACATTGGGACCGGTCACCGTCGTCTCAGCATATAGACCTCCACGGAGAGTACCCATTGAAGATGACATCCGCCAGCTGCTCACCCTTAGGGGTAAGCTCATCATTGGAGGAGACTTCAATGCAAAATATCCCGCATGGAAGTCAAGAGTCAGCAATCCAGCGGGAAACCAGCTATACACAATGAGTGCCAGTACAATCTCCAGATCTGGGGCCCGGACGAGCCGATCCACCATTCCTGGAGCGGCAACCGCCCTGATGTCCTTGACATAGTAATCACCCGAGGCATCGTTGGCTTCGTCTCCGCCACCACCATGAACAGGCTCTCATCAGACCACTCTCCGGTCAAGATGAATATCGACGTTGTATCATAGAGACGAATTGTTCCAAATGAAATTAATTATAACCGGACAAACTGGGAACTGTACCGTGAAGAAGTCTCAGAATCCCTCCAGCGTCTGCGCCCACTGGACGAGAGGCAAATTGAGACGGCTATAAAACAAGTCTCATCTGTCATCCTTGACGCAACGAATTCTGCAATGCCCCCTCCAGCGACAAGACAACAGTCACGTCAATTACCGCCACATCTGTTGGCTCTGAATAGACACAAGAATAGAGTGGCTAAGGAGTGGAGGCTTACGAGACAGCCCAACACCAGGCGCCTCCTAAATCGCCTGCAGCGTGAGCTGAAGGTCAGTCTCCAGGAACACCGCAACAGTGAGTGGGCCGCTCGCCTGTCGTCGCTGAACGTCACCGACGGTAATCTGTGGGTCGAGACCCACCGCGTCACCAAGAAGCGAACAAGATTGCCCCCGCTACATGGCGAGAGAGGACTAGCGTTCAGCGATAAAGACAAGGCCAATGCCCTCGCCGATCACTTTGAGAAGCACTTTCGGCCTGCGCAGGACGACGACGAGGAAGAATCTGCGAATATCCGCAGAAGACTGTGGCGCTTCCTCGCTGCTGATGACGATGGCTACCAGATTGACGAGATCTCTGCAGAAGAAGTTCGCCGAATCATTTCCAGATTAAACATCAAAAAGGCACCTGGAAATGATAACCTTGGAAATAGGCTGCTGAAAAACCTTCCGGCTCCAGCAGTAGAACGCATAACCGAGCTGTTCAACTGTATATTACGCACTCAGCACTACCCCCGATGCTGGAAGCAGGCAACGGTGATCGGAGTCCATAAGCCAGGGAAGAACGGAACATTCCCCCAAAACTATAGGCCCATAACCCTCCTCCCGTCCCTAAACAAGGTTTTTGAGAGGCTCCTTCTCAAGAGGATGGAAGAACACATCCGCAGAGAGATCATCATCCCGGAGTTCCAGTTCGGCATCCAGAGGGGTCACTCCGCCACCCAGCAGATCATGCGCATAGTTGAGCGCGCCACGACCGCATTCAACCATCGGAGCTACTGTCCGCTAGTCCTGCTAGATGTGGCACAAGCATTTGACTCCGTTTGGCACAGCAGACTACTTTATAAGCTTTACAATCAGGGAATCCCCGGCCCGCTTGTGAAGCTAATTAAGAGTTACATCACTGGAAGATCCTTCAGAGTGAGAGTTGGGAATGAACTATCTTCTCGCCGCCCAATCAATGCAGGTGTGTCACAAGGGTCTGTACTAGGGCCGGTACTGTACAACCTGTATACTGCCGACATCCCTGCTCCAGCAACGGTTCGCATAGCCCTATACGCGGACAACACGGCCTTCTTCACCGCGTATAGATGTAAAGCTGCTGCCATTCGGCGTCTACAAGGAGTACTTCAACAAACTGAAGCCTGGGCCAGGCGGTGGAGGATTACCATAAACTCGAACAAGACCCAAGCAATAATGCTGACGAGACGTCTGGGGAAACGTGATCGCCAGCGCAACCAGACACAAAAACTACGACTCCACGGAGAGGACATTGAGTGGTCAACCACTGTAAAATACCTGGGTGTGACGCTGGACTCCAGGCTCACATGGAAACGTCAAATTGAGGAGACCCGACTCAAAGCCGCAACGAGGCTGAGGGAGCTGTAACCTATTCTAAATACGGACAGCGCACTGGCAGCCAATACCGGAATGAGCGTATATTGCAGCCTGATAAGACCGGTAATTGAGTACGCGTGTCCCGTATGGGGCTACGCCTCCAGGTCCACGATAAAAAGGCTGCAGATCATGCAGAATCGTGCGCTTCGGCCAGCACTACACGTGCCTTCCCGTTTTCCCACAGGTGACCTGCACCAGGCCCGTAACTACCACCGGGGCAGCCGGGGCACTGCCCCGGGGCCCCCAAGGCCGAGGGGCCCCAAACTGATGGTTAAAGAATTATTGTATTTTAATATCTAATCTTACTTCCTGTAAAATACCCAGCACCTAGCTATAAATTAATAATAAAAAAACATCCATCCAAGTGCTAGAGTAAATGTTTTTGCGTGTCCGTTCATATACTCCATACGCTTCGCATGCAAAAGCAGTTCTAGAGCAGGCAGCAGAATGTCGAGTCGCGCCAGGTGCCTGCCAAGTGATAAGTGCAGGCAGAACACGTGCAGTGAGCTAGTGCTATTCGTTTGCTAACTGCTCATCAATATCGTAATGTCAGTGCAGCTGAGAGTCGCATAGTAGTGATAGTACGCGCGTAGTTTATTACTTATTCTTACTTTGCTTGTGTTGAGATTAAATTTTGAGGCCCCTCCAAATATTTTCAGTACGACTATAGTGGTGTGAATTTTTTAGCTCCGGTGGGCTCCGGCGCAATTTAAGACCTGCTATTATACTAAATGTACTGAATGGATGTACAGTACCTATATACGTATAGCTTGGATGTACCTATATACGTATAGCTCTAAAATATAAGCGGAACAAACTTTTTTTCTCTCTCTCTCTTTGGCCCTGCCTATATTTTGAACCTAAAATTTTACGGGTTTCCAGACGCACATTTTTTTTTTTAGGGCTGGAGAAAACAACGAACCAAGCTTTGGAAGGCACTGCGGAAGAAAATGAAATGGATGTGGATTCTCCTGATATAGAAATTTCACAGAATCTAAGTGCAGATAATGATTCTTTAGACGAAGAAGTTGTAATAGACCAAACCAATGATACACCAAGTTTTTTGGAAGATGAAGATTCTGCCTGCTACGATGCCTTTCCTACTGTAATAGATAATCAAGATAAGAAACTTAGGCTGCCAACTGCCTGCCAAGGTGGTTGTTTCCTCAATTCAAATCAGATGCACTTGAATATAACAACCGTTTATTACCGTTTTCAACAACAGGAGTTCGAGACTGGAAGCATATTTCAGAACATATTTCAGTTCATGAAGCATCCAAAAGTCACACACATTTTGTGTAGTTGATGAGCCGTGCTGGAAACATGGTACTTAGAAAACGTTTTCGACAAAAATTTGGTGAATAAAAGAAGCATCTGGCAAAAATTCTTGAAAGGATCCTAAATGTGACCTTAACACTTATAACATGTAATCTTGCATTTCGTGGATCTCGTGAAAAGTTAGAATGTAGCAACAAAGGAAACTTACTCTCGATAGTTTAGCTCTTGTCAAAATAAGACCCAATACTGCAAGAATTGATTCAGTGTCCGCAAGGGACTGTGAAATACCTCAGTCCTAATATTCAGAATTACTTTTTTAACTTATTAGCCTTAGAAATCAAAAATGAAATTACCGTTGAGCTTCAAAACTGTTTTTTTTATTGATTTTAGATACCACTGAGAACATTTCAAAAGTTGATCAGTTAAGCGAAGTTTACAGGTATGTCAAACCAGTTAATAATGAAGAAGGGACACCTATTGACATCAAATTATGTGAAACTTTTTTTATTATTATTATCTGCTTAATGTCTCTCCAACAGCGAGGTCTTTAGAGACGGGAAAGGATGGGGGGCAAAGAATGGGAAGGAATTCGGCCATGGCCTTTTGAAGGAAGCATCCCGGCATTTGCCTGGAATGATTTGGGAAACGATGGAAAACCCAAATCTAGATGCCCGGACGGGGATTCGAACCGCCGTCCTCCCGAATGCGAGGCCAGAACGCTAGCCGTTACACCACCACACTCGTGGAAACTTTTGTATGCTTTAGAGAGGTAAAAGATCAGTCTGCCCAAGGTCTTGCAGAAGAAATACCAGTACTTACTTCATTGGAAGAGAAAACATTGGATTTGACCAAATGTTGTGGACAAGGCTACGACGGGGCTACAGTCGTGAGTGGGGCATACAGTAGAGTGCAGCAGCGTATTAAAGAAAAAGCCCCACACGCATACTTTGTGCACTGCACTGGACACAACCTTAATTTAGTATTAAAAGATGCTGTGGAAGGAAACCGAGTGGCCTACCAGTTTTATTGAAACCATTCAAAGTGTGTCTAGCTTTTTTTGTCATTGTATATTGCACTGGTAACACTTGAAGTCAGTGTACGACATCGAGACTCAGACTGATTCACTAATTTAGAAAGTAACACTGAAAACTCTTAATCTTTGATCTACCCTAAACTTTTATTTAGAAAAGTCGTATTTTAAATTAAAAGTTAAGTTTTCCGCTAGTTTAATCTTATTTAATGTTACTGATTTGAGTTTTTTTATGTTAACAACAGTGTAGCAAATAATTTACCATGTATTTTTCATGTGTGAGTTTATAAATTTTTATATACATACACACTTTTTAGAAATTACACTTTTGTAAGTATTTTGCTTTTGTATTATTCACCTTATACTTTTTAGAACCATACACACTGAATATTTAATTTCCAAAACTTGTATCGTAAAAATAATCCATTTAATAATTTGTTAATTGTATAAGGTAGATAAATACTTGAACATTTTGCTTAGTGAACATTTTGTAGCTAGTTTTGATATCATTGCTTGGACCAATAGATTAAAACATTTTTTTGTCGAATTTGAATAAACCCCCATGCATGTAAAAAGAAAGAAATTATGAGGGGCCTCACTATGAAGTTTTGCCCCGGGGCCTCAAAGTTTATAGTTACGGCCCTGACCTGCACGAAGCCGCAGGTATTCCGATGCTCGAACAATGAATCGCACAGATTACCAGATCTTTTTACCGAGCTTCTAGAGACTCAAACAATCCCTTAATTGCCAACATAGGGCAATACTACACATTGTATGACAAGCACAAGTGACCGCTGTCAATACTGACATAAAACTAAAAATAGAACCGAGCAAACCAAAAGACACACCAAAAGTAATGCAACTGACCTTTTAACGTTTGAAGGAAGTGTCAACAGACAAACCCTTCGCAATAAACTGCTTAAAAAGATTAAGCAGAAAATGCTCAGGACGACGACGACGGGAGAGGCATAGCGTATGCTGTGGCTTGCATGCGCGTCGTCAAAGTGTACGCGTCATCCGGAAACCAGAACAAGGAAAAAAGGAAAACATTTTTCACAACAGACATAGTGCCATTAATAAGAAAAAACCACTCAAAACTTCTGATAGCAGGCGACTTCAATTGCGTCCTGTCGCCCAAGGATCAAACTCCAAACTTTAACAAAAGTATGGAGCTTGAATACCTCATAAAAAGTTTAAACTTAGCAGATACATGGCACTTAAAATACGGAGAGGAACGTGGCTACACCTTTTGCACGAATACCTCCACTAGCAGACTCGACCGTATATACGTTTCAACAGCCTTGACAAATAAGGTGTTATCTTCAGAAATTTGTCCCACAAACTTCTCGGACCATTGCGCATACCTCTGCAAAGTACTGAGCACACCTCAAGAGACGTATAGAATGAAAAGAATATGGAAGCTCAACACCTCAATCCTAAAAGACAACGAATTACACACACACTTTGCAGAAACATGGAATCAATTCAGAAAACATGCGAATAGATACAGCAGTAAGATCGATTGGTGGCTGCATTGTATGAAACCTAAAATCAGAAAAATGTTAGAAAACTTTTCAAGTCAGAAGTCAGCTTGGCAACGCCACACGAAAGAATTTCTGTTTATGGTACTTGGAGAATTGTTCCAAGATCAAGACAAGATTTCCGACAATTTAAGGAAAATTAAACAAATTAAAGCTAAAATCACCAAAATAACAAAGCAACAGATGTTTGGAACCCAAATACGAGCTAGGATGGATCATAGTCAAGATGATGAAGAAATATCCATATATCGCCTTGCTAATGAAAAGCGCAATATCAGGCGCAAAATCATAACGGAAATATGCACTGCTGGACGTACAGTAACGAGACAACAGGAAATAATAACGACGCTACATGATCACTTCAGCCAGCTGTACACAGAAGAACCCACACACGATCAGAAAATGGAACAACTTATAGACAACATCAATCCTCATATCACGACAACAGAAAACGACCAGCTGTTAGAACCGATAACTGAAAATGAAATACTCGATGCCATCAAACGAAGCCCGCGGAACAAGTCCCCCGGGCCGGACGGACTGCCAGTGGAGTTTTACCTCAAATTCTGGAATTATTTGAAAGAACCTTTAACTGAAATATACAACCATATACTACAGAGACAAATCATCAACCCAGAATTTCTAGATGTCCTAATGGTGCTCATACCAAAAAATGGAAATAACAGAAATGTAGACAACTTCAGACCACTGACATTGTTTAACTCTGACTATAAGATATTTACTCGCATAATCACATACGGACTTCGGGACACAATTACCAAGGTGATGGGGAGACATCAAACGTGCATTGGAAACGGAAAAAACGATAATTCAAACCGTATCAGATTTACGAGACATCATCTTTGTATCAATCGCTGCCATAGCTAAAGTGGGAATTCTGTCATTAGACTTCCATAAAGCATTCGACAGGGTAAACCACAACTACCTACTACAAGTAATGGAAAAAATGGGCTACTCCAATCAAATAGTTAAGGTACTACAATCCTTGATTTCTGGGGCAACGTCGAAGGTGTTAATCAACGGTCAGGCAAGCAAACCCATAAAGATAAGCAGATCGGTGAGACAAGGATGCCCCTTATCCATGTACCTTTTCGGAATAGCAATTGAACCATACCTAACAGCACTAACTAATAAAATAACAGGCGTGACCCTCCAAGGCCAAAGAACTGCAGTATGCTCATACGCGGACGATGTAAATCTTATCGTCACCAACACAAAAGATATTGAGGAAACAAAAGCACTAACGACAATATACTGTAAAGCATCTTGTGCAATATTAAACACACGCAAATCCAAAATCATGGTCTTGGGATCTGAACGAGGAATAGAAAACGGAGGCTGGATCGAACACACGGGTATACATTTCACAAAAGAATTTCACAGAACAACAGTGGTCAACTGGCGAAACCAACTAAATCTTCTAAGAGTGAAAATGCAAGAACACTGCTTCAGAGATTTGGACCCGATCCAAAAGGTACGCTACATAAACTACGTGGCACTATGTAATATTCCTCTATAATAATTTGTATTACTCTTCTTAAGTTAGCCAATTATAATAATCCGTTCTTAACTCATTAATCTTTCTACCTAATTATTTCGTAATTAAAGTCCACAGGTTTTTAGACGGTTTGGCCCTTAAATACCGCCATTCAACCCACGTACGCGGACAGAGGAGCTACTTAGTTCCATTAAAAGGTTCTTACTATCCAAATAAGACGTCTTAGCTTCATACAATCAATAATTTGCTATTTTATTGATTAAAGCTCGATTACTGCTCTTAACAACTTTATTTCTACACGAGGCACAAAACTACAATTGAAAATACACTCGTTCTGTATATTAAGAAACAATCACTGATTCATCAGGCATAATACAAAATATTAGATCGCCGCCACAACTTTGGCGCACGACCTCTCACTCCCGCTCACGGCCTGAGACACTCCACACCTCTGAACACTCTCAAAACCATAGATGTTATTATCACTTATACTACCCTTTTTTACATGCTTAGTATCGTCTGTGATTTCCGTGAGCATAAATACAATTGCTTACAATGCATATTAGTGATGTGCCGGATATCCGTATCCGTATCCGTATCCGCGGATATCCGTGGAGGAAAAAAGATCTGTATCCGTATCCGTATCCGTTACTTTTTTAGCGGATCTTTAACGGATCTTTTGTAAAGAATTTCATCACCCACGTATATAAAATTTTAAAGATAGCTACCAATGAAATACTATTAACTTCAATTCCACTTACTTTGTATTTGTTAAAATCTCATATCTGGCACATTTATATTGCAAAAATTAATTTTAAATCTCTTTGTAGTGAGATCAGACCTCTACTCCTTGTGATTTGCTAGCTGAAATTGTTATTAAGGTACTGTTCAAGTGTTTACATCAGATAAAACAATCAATTTTGCAGAAACTTAAAAAAATATATATTACACTCCTGGAAATTGAAATAAGAACACCGTGAATTCATTGTCCCAGGAATGGGAAACTTTATATACACATTCCTGGGGTCAGATACAACACATGATCACACAGACAGAACCATAGGCACATAGACACAGGCAACAGAGCATGCACAATGTCGGCACTAGTACCGTGTATATCCTCCTTTCGCAGCAATGCAGGCTGCAATTCTCCCATGGAGACGATCGTAGAGGTGCTGGATGTAGTCCTGTGGAACGGCATGCCAAGCCATTTCCACCTGGCGCCTCAGCTGGACCAGCGTTTGTGCTGGACGTGCAGACCGCGTGAGACGACGTTTCATCCAGTCCCAAACATGCTCAATGGGGGACAGATCCGGAGATCTCGCAGGCCAGGGTAGTTGACTTACACCTTCTAGAGCACGTTGGGTGGCACGGGATACATGTGGACGTGCATTGTCCTGTTGGAACAGCATGTTCCCTTGCCGGTCTAGGAATGGTAGAACGATGGGTTCGATGACGGTTTGAATGTACCATGCACTGTTCAGTGTCCCCTCGACGATCACTAGAGGTGTACGGCCAGTGTAGGAGATCGCTCCCCACACCATGATGCCGGGTGTTGGCCCTGTGTGCCTCGGTCGTATGCAGTCCTGATTGTGGCGCTCACCTGCACGGCGCCAAACACGCATACGACCATTATTGACACCAAGGCAGAAGCGACTCTCATCACTGAAGACGACACGTCTCCATTCGTCCCTCCATACACGCCTGTCGCGACACCACTGGAGGCGGGCTGCACGATGTTGGGGCGTTAGTGGAAGACGACCTAACGGTGCGCGGGACCGTAGCCCAGCTTCATGGAGACGGTTGCGAATGGTCCTCTCTGTTACCCCAGGAGCAACAGTGTCCCTACTTTGCCGGGAAGTGGCGGTGCGGTCCCCTACGGCACTGCGTAGGATGCGACGGTCTTGGCGTGCGTCCGTGCGTCGCTGCTGTCCGGACCCAGGTCGACGGGCACGTGCACCTTCCGCCGACCACTGGCGACAACATCAATGTACTGTGGAGACCTCGCGCCCCACATGTTGAGCAATTCGGCGGTACGTCCACCCGGCCTCCCGCATGCCCACTATACGCCCTCGCTCAAAGTCCGTCAACTGCACATACGGTTCACGTACACGCTGTCCCGGCATGCTACCAGTGTTAAAGACTGAAATGGAGCTCCGTGTGCCACGGCACACTGAATGACACTGACTGCGGCGGTGCCCAACCGCTGCGCAGCTAGCGCCCTTCGACGGTCAACACTGCTGTTCCTGGTGTGTCCGCTGTGCCGTGCGTTTGATCATTGCTTGTACAGCCCTCTCGTAGTGTCCGGAGCAAGTATGGTGGGTATTACACACCGGCGTCAATGTGTTCTTATTTCAATTTCCAGGAGTGTATTTTTAAAATTAAGTTTGGTAAATTGCTCTTCAAAAAAACTTGAAAGTTTTGAAAGTAATTTACGATGAGGATCGTAAATAATTCCTGCTGCACTGAAAAACTGCTCACTTGGAACGCTTGTTGCAGGCGATGATAAATATGTTCGTTCCATGTGTCATAGACCGCCAAATTTTTTACTATTTTTGCTAACAGCGTTTTTAACAACCAGATGTAGCTGATGTGGTGTACGCTCAATATGGTTTACGTCAGATAAATTGCAGGCACGCTTCATTTTGGATCCCCCATTTCTTACCATGAAGTGCACGTTCTGTTTGGGATTCCCTACTCTTCAAACACACTTCGAAATATTGCTGAAATCTCCGCTTTTAAAGCGATATTTTTTCTTATAAAATATTTTGTAATGTTAAGGATAACAATGAAACACTTGACCAAAAAGCCTACCAGATATATGATGTGAAGGAAACTTTATCAAAATTCTTCAACACGTTCTTTATTTTCTATCGTTAAGTTCGTTGCAAATAAATTACGTAAAATATTTCCTGTCTTTCAGAACATAATTTACAACAACATGATACATCAATCGTCGGAACCCAAAATCTTCTACTTGTTGAAAAGGTAATGCAGATAAAGCTATCATTTCTGCAATTAAATAGTTAATTTTTATTTTGCAATGTTCCACATTTTAACCTTTTCTATGTATTCGTTAAAAATCTTTTTCTAAATTTTCCGTTTACCGTTTTTAAATGATGTTCTCTGCTGAATGTTTTTGCCGGCAATTTTCTTATCGGAGACTTCTTTTAAGAGTAACTCATATTCTTGTGGGTGTTTCGTCTGAAAGCGATTTTTTAACGAAGTTGTATCTTTATATTAATACATTCCTTCACAAATTTTGTATTTAGCAGATTCGTCATTTACTATCGTAAAATATTTCCGTATTACACTACTATACTTTTTTTTTTTTTTTTTAGAAATTGTTTAAATTTTAATTTAACTTACACAAGCGTATATAATCTACGCTATCCTATGCCATCTTAAAATATAAACATAAACACGCACAGTGCATGATCAATATACGTAGCGTATGGTGGATGTTCGTTGATAATAGATCGTAGCTGACGACTTTTTCACTGTCGGTCCAAGTTGAGAAAGTTAAGATCCGTATCCGTATCCGTATTCGCGGATCTAGACACTAATGATCCGTATCTGTATCCGTATCCGCGGATATACATTTTTAACGATCCGGCACATCACTAATGCATATTCATATATTTATTTTAATATTATAATATATACATCCAAATATATATATTCCGGGCTAGTGGATATGCTATAACTATCAAAAATATGGTACATCGCACAATTCCTCCCCATCCCACGTGAGGTAGCAAAGAGCATGGATTCCGCTATAGGATGGTTTATCCAAAGAGGAGAGATATTTAAAATAATGTTTGACACATTGAAACTTCCGATACAAAAAGGAGGACTACAACTGACAGACGTATACACAAAATGTGCTGCTATTCTCATAAAAACCACACATCAAATATGGAAAAGTGACACACGTGGCTTTAGTGGACAGATCATCGCAGCAACAGAACCTCGCAGCATAGATGCACCCATCGATATTAGTTACCTGAATCCAAGCCTAACACATATTCGACAGTTCTACACAGATTACAGCTACATATACAAAGACATCAAGAACAACAACCCGTCAAACAAAACGCTTTATAACTTATTGGCAGCCAACAAATATACCAACAACACGGAAAAACTTTACAACAGGATGGACTGGAAAACCATATGGGAAAACGTACACAACCCATAGCTGAGCTCAAGAGTTCGGGCAGTATGGTATAGAGTTGTAAATAGAGCGATAAACACGAACAGCAAGCTGCAAAAAATTCACCTCTGCACCTCACCACTTTGCGGTAACTGCAACTTACAAGACACAATAGAACATCGACTCTTATGTTGCTTAGAACCAAAGATCTGGAGTTGGACAAAGGAAAGGCTGGCAGTAATAAACAGATCAGCACCTAACTTGTACACGCCGGAATG
>JARYHS010006880.1:0-82983 GCA_031002005.1 Vandiemenella viatica
GAATAAAGAACAGCGACGGTTCCAAAACACTACAATGTGGTACTCCCACATTTACATCCACCTCTTTTTCATAATGTATTTCCTATTCTAACACTTTAATTTCTGGATTTTAATAATTCCTCTACCCGGTAAGTAACTTTTTCATCCAATCCGATAGTTCTCAGATGGTTAAAATCATTTTATGCCTCACTCTGTCAAATGCCTTAGAAATATCTAGTGTTACACTATTAACTTGTCCTCCCGTGTCCAAATCATCTGAAATATCTTGCATATAGCCCACTATCTGACATTCACATGAATATCCTTGCCCCTAAAGCCATCTTGCGGATCTTCAAATCAGTTTTGTTTTTACTTTCATTTCTGATAGGTATATGATATATTTGCATATCAATATCTCCATGATTTACCTATAATTGATGTCAAAATTAATCGTCCTGTAATTTTCAGCCCTATTTGTCGCCCCCCCTCCCCTTCCCTCATGAATTGGTGCTACGTACTATCGCTGTTTTCCAGTCCTCTAGTAAGGCTCGAGACTTCAGGCTTATTTTGAATATAATTTCAAGTTACGGTATCGTCTCCTACAAACTTTAATACAATTACAGGAATATTATTTACACCAACCGCTTTGCTTTTTTTACCTTTATGAGTTCGTTCATATTTTCCTGAGAATATACTTCAAATTTTGTAATTTCCTCTTTATACTTATAGGGAGATCACCTCCGATTTTATTTCTCCCATCACAAAATGACAGTCCCCAGTGGTCTCACTAAACCAGACGCTCAATATCTCTGACATTTTAAAATCATCAGTGTCTTCAACTCCATTCTTATTTACAATTGTCTGAAAATCTTCTCTTCCCCTCTGTTTTCTAACAGAACCGTAAAAATATATAGATGCATCGAAGAATTCCTTACTACAATACTGTTTCTTAACTTCGTTGTTTTTCCGTCATACTTACCTCTTTAATCTTCTCACCTACCTACTGTGATAAGTAGGTTTTGTACTTCTCTCTATTTTTTGCTTTCAAATAAACATTTCGCCTTTTTCACTTTCTCTTTAAATTCTTAAATTCTTGGGGCATCCTTCTTAATTTGCTGATCCCTTCCCTAAAATATCTCTTACTGTGAAATAAATAAGTCGATGTTGATATGAAGAGTTTGGTACCTGGAACACATGTTACTGATAACTTTTTGGCCAGTTATGAGCCATGGGAGTTCTGCCCCCTTTTTCATTGCCATGATTGGTGCTGGTTGTTGTGTAGAGTTGGTTGTAGGCAAGAAAATGTGTGTGTGTGTGTGTGTGTGTGTGTGTGTGTGCGTATGCGTAAATACGAGGGTGAATCAAACGAAACCATTAAATATGTAATAAAAAAAATCGAAATTTCGCGCCATTATCCTGTAAGTTGGTAAGCATGCTACAAGCAGCGTGCAGAATGGCCTGTAGGTGGCAGCATAGTGCAGATGCACAAATACCGTCGCAATATCAGTATAAAGATGGCTGCCCCACTTGAGACTTGCACCAGGGAAGAATAGCGTTCTGTTATTTGGTTTTTGAGTAGTGAAGGTGTGAAAACTATTGAAATTCATCGAAGAATAAAGGTTCAGTACGGTGATACATGTTTGTCACAGCAGCAAGTCTACGAATGGAGTAGGAAGTTCGCAAATGGTGTGACTTCAGTAGAAGATGCTCCTCGTCCAGGTCAGGCACAACGAGTTGTGACTCCACAGAACATTGCAGCAGTTGAAGCCATAGTGATGCAAAACTAAAAAATCACCTTCGGCCTGCAATCAAACCAAAGCGACGTGGATTGCTGTCATCAGGGTTCCTTTTGCAAGATGACAATGCAAGGCCCCACACTGCCCGTACAACAGTTGCAACAATCACAGACCTCCATTTTTAGTGTCTTCCTCATCCACCACTCTCACCAGACCTTGCCCCAAGTGATTTCCATATGTTTGGCCCGCTCAGAGAAGCAATGGGAGGAAAGAAGTTCAGTTCTGATGAAGAGGTACTCCACGCGGTGCATGAGTGGTTGCGCGGACTACCAAAAGAATTCTTTTCTAAAGGAATTTATGCACTTTGTAAGAACTGGAGGACTTGCATTGAGCGTGGTGAAGATTATGTTGAAAAGTGATACAGCTTTGTACTACTTCTGCACAATAAATAATATTTAAAAAAATATTTATGGTTTTCATTTGACTCAACCTCGTATGATGATACTTTCCTTTAACTCATCTGTCTGGATGTTGGGTGTTCAGTCCCTTTGCTCCAGTTACGAGTATGTGTGTGGTGACGTAAGGAACTGTGGTGTATTCATGGACTTGTGAATGTGTGTGTGCATGTGTGTGTTTGTTTGTGTATGCGTAAATATGATACTAGTAATAAGGGTACAATACTACTCCATCATACTCAAGAAATAAAAAAAAATGTGGTGTAGGGTTTTTGTTAATTAACAAACATAATTTATTGATAAATGATACAGATTTATTGAAATTTTAAAATACATTTTTATTGCTTAATATTACATCATAGAATTTATTTCATGTGTGTCATAGTCCTCTCTAGCCTTCACATACTGCCCTCTCCCCTCCTTCCATACCTAATTCTTCACTCAATATCCATTTATTGCCGCAGCATGTATACCTTTAAACGTTGCTAATGTGTATGAGATGGGAAACGTCTTTATATGGGTGGGATATATTTTGTGTTTCGCGCATTACTGTGAATTGGAGTATAATGACATAGACGTATGAGTAACAGGGGAAAAGGTTATACAGGAAGGTCAGAAATTAACTGATCGGCTGGTAAGGCAGTGTTGGGGACGTTGGACTAACGGAATAAATACAAAAAATCTAGTAAAAGTCGTACCGTTTCTGAATTATCCGCAGCTAAAGATGGCCAATAAGAGCGCTGCGCGGGCGAATTCAAACAGTCTTCCAAAGGCGGTGTTGCAAGCGTACTCGAGGCATGAGACCGCCAAAGAAAGCGAAAAGAAAAACTCTCTTTGGAAGCGGGGATTGTGTAACAGCCCTCATACCTGAACTTTAAATAGAACTGTACTTAATGAAGTATGCTTGAATGTTCAGATATGTTTGTTTTGAAATTTCCTGTAAATCAGTGTATAAAGACTTTATTTTATGAAAAGAAATTATTTAAAGGCCATTTAAAATGTTTAAGAACAGAATTGTACAAGAGAATTGCTTAAATGTTTGTAATTCCAAGTATTAATGCAAGTCTATAGGACAATTTTCTATAGTTTAAAATAATTTCTGTAAATAATTTTGAGTTTAAGAATCTTTAATTTCTATTTCTGACCGTTTTGTAATGATGTTAAGTGACTAAGCACTATTTCTGATTGTTTTTAATATGTTTGATTGCTTGAGTAATTATTAATGTTCGAGAAATATCTCGGTGAAGCTTTTGAAGTGTTCGGTAAATTTCGATAGAGCCTATATAAAGAAATCAGCGGAAGGACAGTTAGTTAGTTTATACAGATTCACTTTGAAACTGCCAAGGACTGCGTTAGTAGTATCTCTGGATTGTATCTATGCATGTGAACAATATCGTTGATGTTGTTTGGTGAAAATAAACAAAGTCTAAACTCAAATACCTTGTGGACTACTTAATTACTGTATTAATTAAACCACGAAGAACCCGACATGGAGACCGGTGACAGCGACGAGAAATCATTAATTTTCTAAAAGAATCTGCAACAAATTGCGACGAGTTATTGACAGACTACGACTCGTAGAGATTATGAAAGCTGCACGAGTTGGAGTATTTCGACGAGGGAATAATTCGGCGACAACTTGAAACTGAGTAGAACGATTTGGCTGCACTCATTGGAGATTTTACTTCAACGTCTGGAATCGGCAGTAATTTTCCGACAGCAAGCGGATTTTCTTCGGCCTCAGGATACCATCTTTCTTCAAACTGGGCGATTAGAAAATCGACGTCTTCCAGCAGTGTAATATTTTGTGTGAAAAGTTTGGTTAAGTGTTTTAATCAGTGAAAAAGTGGTGTTTACTGGTGTAAATGTGCTACGTGGAGAAAAAAAAGGTGCCAGAATGTATTTAAATGGCACCAAACTGACGACGACCAGTAAATACTGAATATTCAAATATTTGTTTATGGCATGTTCATTTGTGGCAGGTTAACAGAATTTTAATTCTCTTCAAGTTTATTTTCGTACTGATTTTTCTAATAACTGAAGATGGCTGATAGTCAGAATCTACAAATATTTCTAGAATCCTTTGTAGCCAAATTTGACGCTTAATTTCCTGAATTTAGAAGTGAGTTAAGAAGTGATACTGACAGCAAATTTTCTAAGATTAATTCTCAATTTGCTAAAATCAATGGTAAATTTTATGATAAATTTTCCGAAATAGATGGCAAATTTGATAGTAAGTTTTCCGAAATTGAAGGCAAATTTGACAGTAAGTTTTCTGAATTTAAAAATGAATTGAATTTTGATAGCAAATTCTCTGAATTGGCTGACTGTTTTGATAAGAAAATCAGAAAGCAATTTCAGGGTTTTAGTTCTCAATTTAAAGAGGATGTTAATAATTTAAATTCGAAACTGGAGAAAGCAATTGTAGAGTGTCAGGAGAAATTTGAAAAATATTACAGAAATTTGTGAACAGAATAGGACTGAGTGTGTCAATCTAATTTATTATGAGGTAAAGGAAATCACTGAAAATAGTGATATGAAGAAAGAGGAGTATGTGAGTTTGTTCAAAGCCAGCGATAGTAAAGCTGCTCAAAGGGTCAATGAGTTGAAGCAAGAGGTGGGTTTAAATATTAATACATAGGTGCAGCAGCAGGAATAGCTATCGCATGGATTAGAAAGTAATGTAAATCAGTTAGAGAAAAGGGTTACTGGGTTGCAGATACAGTTAAGTCAAGCTCCCACACCAGGTAATCCAATTTTCAGTGCTGATGTTAAGGAAGAGTTTTAATTCTATGATGACAGTGGACGACTTCACCCTATTGAGTTTATAGATAATTTTGAAAGATCGGACAATTTTAATGTGTTACCCGACAGTAAGAAAATTGCACTTGTGTGTAAACATCTTATGCTAGGACATGGGGCGATAAGCAACCTAGGGAAGTTAATGATTATAAGCTGTTCAAAGAAAACTTTTCGAAATATTTTTGGTCAACTAGTAGATAGATTCAGGAAAAGAGAGAATTGATGACGGGTAGGCCATACAGACCTGGTGGAGAAACTCAGCATGATTTTTTATAGATGTTGCTTTCGGTGTAAGTTCTTAGACCATCCTTATGGGGAGGAAGAATTCATTGATTTGATAGGAGCTAGGCTACCTCAGCAAACAAGAAATTTAATTGCTACTTTGGGTGTAATCTATGTAGATAGGGTTTCTTAATTGTTGAGACGCTTGGATGCCCAGGAGTCAGTCAATAAACAACATTACCACCATCAACACGATCGGAGGGGCAGCAGGAGTTCCCCTAGAAGGGATAATGGGTCAAGGGATGGTAGATCCAGGGGAAGAGGTCGTGATAATTACGCAAGGAGGAATGATAATGGGGGAGTGAGAGAACAGAACCCTCAACCTGAAAGGGAAAGGCAACATGGGGGGACAGGCAAACTGTGTTGGACCCCGTAGTGGTGGACAAGAATGTGGTCCAGGAACCAACTGCTATAGAGTTAATACCATTTTATGAATAATACCCGAGAAGATTTATTGGAAGAGGTGGAGTACAAATTAACGCTTTTAATAAACAAATAGATGCTCTTATTAAAACTGGATCACAGGTTTCTTGCCTTGCTGAGGGATTATTTAATGAAATTGAGAGCACTAATCAAATTGAAGAGTTACCAGTTAACAGTATGACAGTTATTACTGCTACGTGTTCTAGAAGCAAGAGAATTAAGCAGGAAATGTTGATGGAAGGGTGTATGGGGACTGTAAATGTAGAAATACTAATGTATGTAGTCCCTAAGTTTAATGTTAATTGCATTTTAGGGATGGATTGGCTTACGAAAGTAAAAGCTATTGCAGACTGTGGGGAAGGTAACTTACGGATTAAATTAAACAGTTGGGAATACTGGGTTAATTTTGAGAAGACTGTTTGGAAAGGGATACAAGAAGTAGATCATGTGAAGATTAAATATAAGAATGCTGGTGTAGCTAGAGTTTGTGACGAACTATTACAACAGATTTGTGTAAATGTGTTGAGGCAGAGTAATGAGAATAATAGTCTGATTGAAGGTAAGGAGATAGGCGAAGGAAAGGTTATTAATTACCCAAACAGTATGAAACTATTGCCGTCAGACCAACAAGAAACGCAGAAATGTCTAATTGAAGAATATAGGGACGTATTTTCTGACAAACTAGGTCTGATTAAAAACTATGAATGTAAACTTGCTGTAAAGTCTGAAGAGGTTTTCTTTATTAAGGCATATCCAATTTTTTTGGCCCAGAGAGATGAAGTGAATAAGGAGATAAATCGAATGTTGGATTGGGGGTAGTATAAAGGTCAAGGAATCCATACAATAATCTCTTGGTTGTTGTTATACAACCGGACAATTCTGTGCGACTAGTGCTGGATGCTCGCACATTAACCCTTTAACTGCTACGGTTCGGCCGGCCGAGCCCTCGCCGAGTGCGGCTTTGTTTACGGCTAAGCTGTTTACCTGCGCTGGCCTGCCGCGTTAGACCGGACCGCTGTGTGCTGAATACGTCTGGAGCGTCGTGTGTGGCGTTCTTCTGCTGTCGCTCTGCGGTTTGAAACCGCAGATACAAAATAAATACACTTAATATAACATTTAAAGGTTTTCAGTTTAAAACTCTTCTAAAAGTGAGTGTCTGCGTAATCAAACATGCCGGTACTTCATATACTAAATAGATATTACAGCAACTGAAATGTTTTTAGTTTGTGAGCGTAGTAAATGTAATATAATTATAACTCTGCAGTTAACCATGGTTAGTAATTCTTTTTGTGTGATAAGCCTTGAAAAATGGTGCAACACACAGTGATACATTACATGTTCTTCATTGGTTTCTCGACGCACTTTCTGTATCGAACATACAGCGCATTTACGCATTGGCGTTCTCTTCTTTGAATTTGCAATATGAATGAAATTTGTAAAAAAGGTCTCAAAAAGTTGCCAGGGTGATTTCTAGGGGGGGGGGGGGGTGGCGTCTCACGGACCTGATCTTACAAGACGGGGGGGGGGGGGGTGTCAGGAAATCCTGAAAAATACCTCACGAAATTTAAATTTATGGATGCAACAGACGAAACTCTGCAACTGGCATTTTTCGTCCGGTTACTACGCGGTGAAGAGCGTGAGCATTTAAAATGCAGTGTTCGAGAATGTGGAAAAAGAACTTTTTAAACCACTTCAAAGTGAAAATATAGTGTGAATTGATTCTCGCGTGTCTGTTGGTCTCATCAGCAATAGATATCATATGATATTCCGTTAGAAATATCAGGAAAAATGACAAACTGCTGGAATGTTAACGTAATCCACACTTGTGTCCTGCAGCTTAATCGACAAGCACATACTGTCAAACGCGTCACTAAAGCATTCTCTTTTTCAACACATTTCGCTCGCACAATCTGTAGCTTCAAACTCTAAAAAATGGTCATTTTCCACTAGCTGATGTACACAGCATAGGAAAATTACATCGAGATCCTGTCGAAGGGTTATCACTGTCATCCATATCAAAGTGATCATATTCACTGTCGCTTCTAGTAAGAATCTCCATGATTTCTTCCGCGGTACAAACACGACGGCGTATTCGGGAGGACGATGCTTCGAATCCCCGTCCAGGCATCCAGATTTGGGTTTTCCATGGTTTCCCCAAATCACTCCAGGTGTATGCCGGAATGTTTCCTTCAAAAAGCCATAGCCGAATTCCTTCCCATTCCTTGCCCCCCAATCTTTACCATCTCTAAAGTCCTCGCTGTTAAGAGACGTTAAGCAGTTAAAAAAAATAATGACTGTATGCCATTTTCTCAGCGAAAACTAAAAGGAAAAGAGCAACACAAATTAGATCGCAGCTGCCAATCCTCAAGGGCCGAATGAGGAAAACAACTAACCACCCTGGGTGGAAATATGGCTTCATAGCCAGGCCGCTAAGAGGCTAGCGTCTTAACACGTCTGGAGTACAGACAGGGCGGCGAGGCGGCGCGTGTATACACGTCTGGAGCAGAGACAGAGCGGCAAGGCGGCGCGTGTATACACGTCTGGAGCACCTGGGCGCAGTAGTAGCCACGCGCGTTAACGCGTCTACAGCAGTCAAAGGGTTAAACAAGCATTTAGTAACAGAACGGGATCATCCTCTACCTATCAGTGAGTTGTTGCACAGGTTTAAAGGTAAAAGATATTTTTCCTCTATCGATCTGACTGCATCCTATTGGCAAGTCCCGCTTTCAGAAGAATCACTGCCATTCTATTTGATGGCCATTGTTATAATTTTTGAGTTTTACTCTTTGGGTTAAATATTTTTGTGGCCACATTTATTTGTGCTTTGGATAGTGTGTTGGGAAAGGAACTGCTTGAACAAGTAGAGATATATGTAGACTATATTCTTATAATGTCAGAAACACTTGAGGAACATTGGGTTTTAGAAGCATTGAGAAAGGTATGACTATTAAGTTAAAGAAATGTACATTTTTGCAAAAAGAGGTTGAATTTTTGGGCCATCGTATTACACCACAGGGGATCTTGCCTAGTGATGATAAAATAAATGCCAATAAGAACTTTCCCCGACCTAGAGATAGGAAACAGCTAAAGAGTTTCTTTGGATTGTGTATATTATAGGAGGTTTCTTCAGGGACAAGCTTTAAATAGCCCATCTTTAAGAGATTTTGGATAATAAAATGTCAAGTGGGTATGGTCCTCAGAATGTGAAAGAGATTTTCAGAAAATCAAAGATGAATTGTGTAGTGCCAATATCCTCTATTATCCAGATTGGGATCTAGATTTTTGCCTTGCCGCGGATAGTTCTGACTACGGTTTAGGAATACATGTCTTCCAGGAAGTAGAAATCAATGGAGAACCGGATTCTAGGACTATTTCCTTTGCTAGTAGAAAACTACAACCATCTGAGACTAGATACACAATCACTGAAAGGGAGGCCTTATCTATTGTGTGGGGTTTCACTATGTTTAGGTACCTACAATTAGGCAGAAAAATTATTGTATATGTATACGATCCATAAGGCTCTTTCATTTTTGTTACAGTGTAAATTAGTCCACAGTCGGTTAACCCGTTGCGAATTGCTTCTACAGGAATACAATTAAGAGATTCGATATAGACCTGCTAGTCAAAATCAATTTGCAGATGCTTTGTCACGTCTACTGTTAGGTCTAGATTTCGAAAAGAGGTTCGAATTGTTTATCTAAAAGGAGTACCGTATGAGACTGAGGTTAAGTATTCCTTGAGACAAATCAACTAGGAACAGGACAAAGATGTAGTTATAGCAGAAGTAAAAACTAATCTTGAAAACCCAGAACACAAAGATAAGCTTCAGAATTAATATACTTTGGATGGAGGAGTATTATTTAGAAGGACCAATGAAGAAGAGGATGATGGTTGGAAGTTATGGCTTCCAGAAAGTTTGGTTGAAAAAAATGTTTGGCATCACCATTATAGTTATGGCCATTATGGGCCATCCAAATGTTACCGAATGTTAAGGGAAGATACATATTTCAATAATATGAGAAAAAAATCCAAGCTACTAAATTCTTGTCAAGTGTGTCAAAGATCAAAAATAGATAGGGTTAAATGAGTGGTGAAAATGCAAAATATCATCCCAAGTGTTGAATTGGAATTAGTTTCTGCTGATGTGCTTGGAACCGTACCCATGTCTCGGGGAGTGTGACCCAGGTTTTAGTTTTATATGATGTTTTTTCCAAGTTCGTTCAACTTAACCCTGTAAAGAAGTGTACGGCAAAAATTTTGGTTAGAAAAGTGATTGATGAATATTGTCAGAAGTAGATGTATAAGGGGCTTGCGTTGCCAGTTTTTCCCCGTGTATTCCTTATGGAGGGGCGTCAGCGGACAGTTTTTCCCTTATGGACAGCGGAGTGAGTCCAGGACCACCCACGTCGCGCAGGTGTGCGCCTGGCCACGTGCCACGCAGGTGTTCGCCTCTGCCACGTGCCACTTCGTATGGAGGGGCGTCAGCGGACTGTTTTTCCCTTATGGACGCAGGTGTTCGCCTCTGCCACGTGCCACGTTGTTACGGGTCATAAATCGTATTCTAATGAGTGTCGTGTGACCAAATCGTCTAAATGGAGGATAATTATTTAATTTTTAAACCTCAATTACGCTCGAAATACACTTTTTTCTTTTTATTTTAGGGCAAGTATTACATTCTTAATTTGTACTAGTGGTGTGACGTATCGAAGGCGGGCCGGCGCCAACTTGTGGTCAGTTTGTGGTCATTCCCGCCCCCGCCCCCGTCGCAGCGGACGCAGGTGTACGCGTCTGCCACGTGCCGCGCAGGTGCGCGCTCTGCCACGTGCCACGCAGGTGTGACCTCAAGTCGTACAGCGCTAACGTAACTCAAAGGGGTAGTAAATAATATGCAAATGAGACTGGTGCCACTACTTAGCCTGACCGAGGGGAGGGACCGTGTTATGGAAGCGGGTGTGAGCTCAGATCGTCTAAATGTAGTAAATAATAATAATATACTAGTGAGGGCGGCACCACCTCTAAGCCTCAAAGAAGTTACCGCCTCCTCCCCTCCCAAAGGGGTCGTTGCGTGGTTTATGTAATAATTGCAGGCAGTGCAAGACCCTACCGTGTGGACACAAATCTGTACTTACGTGAATGTGTTTGAGTGTTTTGTAAATAGTGTTTCAGAGAAGAGGAAATATACCGTTTATCTGTGTGTATCTAGTTGGTAAATATATACAGTGCACTGCTTAGGTTGCTGCAAAAACATGTATACCGGTATAGTTAAAAAAAAAAATTCCAATACTGTACATATTTAACAAAATTTTTGGAAAGTTGAAATTTATTCACAAATTCATCGATCTTGTAAAAAGAAATTGTATTATCACGATTCTGTACTGATTCACTTGATTATGATCGAAATGCAGTCTCATATTCGCCTATTCCTCTTAGGCAGGTGGTCATGGGTTCAAAGTTCTAAAACATGTAAAGCAAGATTTATTCTTTAAATAGTGTTGCGACAAGTAAATTATCTGACAATAACAGAGAAATTCACCCCAAAAAATCGGTTGGCTTATTTCAGAGATACGAAATATTATTGTTTAGAGCTATTTACTGCTCCCCAGACTGAATCCTCATCTCCCGTTGCCGACCCCTACCTTGAATGTATTATCCCTTCACTGGAGCCGGCAGCAGGCATAGCAGAAGTCGGCCGACAACACATAAAAAAAAGCAGGCGGATCTGCCCCCGTAGACGGATAGCAGAGACGGGGGGAGAGGATGGAAACATCCTCTAAGAAACACGATTCCTTACGCCAGACGTTTTAAAAATCGCGTTGTCAGTCTAATTCATATGTACTACCATCTGGAGTGTAATGTACGCTGCCTCCGATCACATTTTTTCGAACTGTTATAAACTTTACGTTACTAATAATCAATTTTTTTGTACATGTGTTTATAATTAGCTGTTTACAATTATAGTACCCTACCGATAGAAATTCTATGATAATCAGATTTTCGCCGATTCCACTTACAGAAGCGAATAGCATGGTTAGTTTTCATACTTATAGAATATTCGATTGCAGAGATTTCAAGAGTCAGAAGACTTGATGAAACCGAATGATAGCAAAGTAAACCACTACATTGATTTTTTTGGTTTTGGAAAAGTTTTTTTCTTTACTGATATTACTTATCCTCTTTGTCCGAAAACATCCACAATAGAAGGGTTTCTCAAGAATTATGCAGGCTACGAGAATTAAATCTTCAAATAAATTATAAAAGAGTGTACTAAAGGCAAAGACTCGTAATTTCGTAACGACCTGGTGCAGAGTTTTTTTACCAACTGTGCATTCAGCCCCCTGTCATAGCCTACCTTAAACTTACCCGGTAATACTACCTGTTGTAGGAGACCTACAGTTTAACCTGGAATTCTAGCGCGTGTAGGAGAGTTACAGTCTAACAGGAAATTCGAACCATGGAAGCGTTCTGATGTACTTCACATTACACAGCTTGCTGCGCCAGAGGTGAAGGTCGGGTTAAGGGCCAATGAAAATCAGCGCCGAGACAGGGATTCGAACCGGAGACCGGGTTTCTCAAGAATTACGCAGCCTATGAGAGGGAACGGGAATGAATTCGACCACGGCCTTTTGAAGGAATCATCCCGGCATTCTCCTGGAGTAATTTCGGGAAACCATGGAAAACCGAAATCTGTATAGCCAGACGGGGGATATGAACCACGAGTCCTCACGAATGCAGACCAGAGTTCAGATATAGTAACTAACAAGTGTAGTAATTTATCTGTAGTTAATTCCACACTTATTTCAATTAGCCATATTTTCAAACACAAAGTATAAATTTTTTAGCTGGCCGTAGTTTTGAACAGTAACAAAATCTTTCATATTTTTACAAACTTCCAAGTGGATGAGGTCACATATAAAACATTCTCGGCCCATAAATGCTTTAGGAACAGGCGTTACATCAGTTAGATTAAAATAAAGTCGGTCGTTTCACATGCAGTACTGGAATCCAAGAGTCAATTTTTGACTAGTTTTATATTTGCCGCTTTTGAAACAATTATTTAGAATGTCAACAGTGAATTCGCAATAATTTTACCTCGTCTGTAGTACGTAGATGTAATCACCAAACGCACCCTCCAAGATAATATTTAAAATCCTAGTCACTTCCGTCGCTTTTTAATTCTTCAGAAATCAAGCAACATTTTTTTTCTTTTTTTCCGGTGATCTTTCTATGAACGTATCGGTCTTGGGACACCTGGAACACCGAATGATAGACCCGAGCGTTACAGCCTCGCTGTACAGCATCAATGTCGAGGTGACCGCTTCCGAGATCACGGCCAGGAACCATTTCTTATAAACTGAGGGCTCGGTGTTTAAGCCGACTGATCAGAGATCGAAAGGCCTCCGGTACGAACCCCATTTTTTTTTATTATCGTTCTCCTATATTACACAAAAAGTGCTCAACAAACTTAAAATCTATACACTTCACAAACAGACAAGGTGGACGAATATGCAAGTCTATACATAGACACAGATGTGACGTTACTTGGAGATCTGTTAGAAAAAAAATTAGGAATGTATTTATTGGAAGGTAAACGAGAGGCCTGGCCTAGCATTCATGAAGACGGGGCTGCTATCATCATGTATTATGCCTTCAACCCAAATGCATACAAAACCCTAATCAGTATGCCCACATGGGGATTCATACCGATATCCCCCTGAACGAGAGACCACCACTCTCAGCGAAATGATTGGTGGTAAAATTACAAGTGCATGATTTAAAAGTGACCTCTTCACGGCACCAGTTAATCGTTTCAGCAATTTTAATAGATGTATGATGAAAATTGAAATCAACGCTTCAAGAAATACATCATATACCCGTCGCGTTTGTCAAAATAGTCTTCTACCGTTAAAAACCACCAAGAAAAATGATGTAATATTCACTCCACGAAAGAAGTCATCAATTGGTTAGAAGGTGACTGAGAATGTATCAGTTTCATTAAGAATTCCCCATTCCTCAGTGGTGCGGTAAAGCGTGGACGATTCGTTGAATATGTCTCAAGGGAGTTCAGAGGACGAGGGTTCGACTGATGCCGCGGGAACTGGAGCAGGGCATTCTGCCTTTTGAGGTGTCTTTGACGATTAACTGAATGTGGATACATTTTTAATACATATTTTTTTTTTTTTTTTACGTATGTGAGGAACACTATGATGGACAGCGATTCCGATTTCCACGTTAAACTTCAGGTCCATTCATGACAAGGGGAGAGAAGCAAAATTTTGTGAAAAATACACAATTTCAGTGAGAAGCATGAAAATCCTATATATTTCATAAATTTCATGAAAATCGGTAAAAAAAATGATTAAAATACGTAAAATAATGCCAAAATTACCTGATTTATACCAAAAAAGACGTAGTCGATTCACATGAGAATTACACCTGCGTGCATCACAGTGTACAGTGCCCAACTATATGATGTGTTTTCATTACCACAACGGGCTACAGAAAAGTGTCATATGCTTACAAAAAAGTATGTTTTGGCTGTCATTACAGTTTACAGAGAAACCTGCACCACCCCTCTATAACACAAATCACGTTATCGTCAGCGAGTGCAAAGGATGAACACTAACAAAACGCCTGTACATTATTCTCTTTTAAATCAAATGTTAAAACGCACACCAAATGTACAACGGAGATACTGACTGCACCATCACATAAGTTTTCATCAATTACAGAAAAATCTTAAGATAGAATCGTAATGGATCCCACATAAACATCACGCGAGTGGGCATTTTCGTACACAAAACACTCGCTAGCATACATTGTAAACATGTATTATATGTCACTTCCCCGCGTATTTCCTTAAAAAAAGGTGTGAAAAAAATGAATAAAATACCTTAAGCCACCAATTGCATAAATATAGAAGTTGGAAAAAATTATTTCAATTCACTTCACTAAAAAGTCACAATTTACATCTGCCTGCATTACATAGCAAAGTGGCATCTTTTATGAAGTGTATTCATCACTGAAATGGACTAAAGAAAAAGCGTGATATCTGTGTAAATTGCGTGTTCGGCTGATAAAGCAGTCTCCAGGAAGAAGAAAAAGGATGGTAACTGGACAGATGTGTGCATCACAGATCTCAATATTATCGAATGCCTAGCCATCAGTAGACACACGAGCCGTCATAACTTGCGTTATATTAGGGTACGTTCAGGTCAGCTGCGCTGGATAAATTGTTGCATTGTGTTAACAAGCGAGCTTGGTGTTACAGTCAATTGCACTATTTGACCAAAGTCGCAAGTGCCGTGGATATGATGTTCGTGATGTTCTGATGACATCGTTGAGACATGGAATTCCTAAGGTTCTTCACCTTTCCGAAGTGGCTTGGGCCCTTAAAAACACGATCCCTTGGGCCAAGCGTTTTAAAATCGCATTTATTCATTCATACTGAAAATACGCTTATAATAAAAAGTGCTGCACCAATTCTATCATGTTAGGAAATCTATGTGATGCATATTTTCCACACATACCACCTTTCCATCATGATAGTGTGCGCATGGGATTGAAACAACAAATATGAGCATCATAGCACTGAAGGTATACGATCCAAGGCGCTAACAGAACGTATGAGACACATTAACACACAAGACATAGCTAAAACCGCTATCATCAGTAAATTTACAAACCTACATAAATTTAATTAAACTCCGGTGAATATAGGATGTGTGACATTTTGGGGTAAGATACGTTAGGTTAGCCCAAGTTAGGTTAGTACACTACATCCTAACAATAACTCAGTTTTCTGTAGCTTGGAACATTGAGTATGACTAACTTAAATCTCGATCGGAGTGTTACAGTTATACACACGATTTACTCAATATCGCTTGTGAAACGTATACTTCATCTAATGAAGGTAGGATAAGTTAGTGGAAGCAAGCAGTAATTGAGGTTATTGTAGGTAAGATCTGTTAGGCATCCCCAGCTTGTTACATTGTGTTAGGTCAGTTTTACGCGCTCGCGCGTAATACTGATCTAACACGTATCAAGTTATTGTTAGGATGTAGTGTACTAACCTAACTTGGGCTAACCTAACGTATCTTACCCCAAAATGTCACACATCCTATATTCACCGGAGTTTAATTAAATTTATGTAGGTTTGTAAATTTACTGATGATAGCGGTTTTAGCTATGTCTTGTGTGTTAATGTGTCTCATACGTTCTGTTAGCGCCTTGGATCGTATACCTTCAGTGCTATGATGCTCATATTTGTTGTTTCAATCCCATGCGCACACTATCATGATGGAAAGGTGGTATGTGTGGAAAATATGCATCACATAGATTTCCTAACATGATAGAATTGGTGCAGCACTTTTTTATTATAAGCGTATTTTCAGTATGAATGAATAAATGCGATTTTAAAACGCTTGGCCCAAGGGATCGTGTTTTTAAGGGCCCAAGCCACTTCGGAAAGGTGAAGAACCTTAGGAATTCCATGTCTCAACGATGTCATCAGAACATCACGAACATCATATCCACGGCACTTGCGACTTTGGTCAAATAGTGCAATTGACTGTAACACCAAGCTCGCTTGTTAACACAATGCAACAATTTATCCAGCGCAGCTGACCTGAACGTACCCTAATATAACGCAAGTTATGACGGCTCGTGTGTCTACTGATGGCTAGGCATTCGATAATATTGAGATCTGTGATGCACACATCTGTCCAGTTACCATCCTTTTTCTTCTTCCTGGAGACTGCTTTATCAGCCGAACACGCAATTTACACAGATATCACGCTTTTTCTTTAGTCCATTTCAGTGATGAATACACTTCATAAAAGATGCCACTTTGCTATGTAATGCAGGCAGATGTAAATTGTGACTTTTTAGTGAAGTGAATTGAAATAATTTTTTCCAACTTCTATATTTATGCAATTGGTGGCTTAAGGTATTTTATTCATTTTTTTCACACCTTTTTAAGGAAATACGCGGGGAAGTGACATATAATACATGTTTACATGCTAGCGAGTGTTTTGTGTACGAAAATGCCCACTCGCGTGATGTTTATGTGGGATCCATTACGATTCTATCTTAAGATTTTTCTGTAATTGATGAAAACTTATGTGATGGTGCAGTCAGTATCTCCGTTGGTGTGCGTTTTAACATTTTGATTTAAAAGAGAATAATGTACAAGGCGTTTTGTTTAGTGTTCATCCTTTGCACTCGCTGACGATACGTGATTTGTGTTATAGAGGGGTGGTGCAGTTTCTCTGTAAACTGTAATGACAGCCAAAACATACTCATTTTTTGTAAGCATATGACACTTTTCTGTAGCCCGTTGTGGTAATGAAAACACATCATATAGTTGGGCACTGTACACTGTGATGCACGCAGGTGTAATTCTCATGTCAATCGACTACGTCTTTTTGGTATAAATCAGGTAATTTTGGCATTATTTTACGTATTTTAATCATTTTTTTACCGATTTTCATGAAATTTATGAAATATATAGGATTTTCATGCTTCTCACTGAAATTGTGTATTTTTCACAAAATTTTGCTTCTCTCCCCTTGTTATGAATGGACCTGAAGTTTAACGTGGAAATCGGAATCGCTGTCCATCATAGTGTTCCTCACATAGGTAAAAAAAAAAAAAAAAATATGTATTAAAAATGTATCCACATTCAGTTAATCGTCAAAGACACCTCAAAAGGCAGAATGCCCTGCTCCAGTTCCCGCGGCATCAGTCGAACCCTCGTCCTCTGAACTCCCCTGAGACATATTCAATGAATCGTCCACGCTTTACCGCACCACTGAGGAATGGGGAATTCTTAATGAAACTGATACATTCTCAGTCACCTTCTAAACAATTGATGACTTCTTTCGTGGAGTGAATATTACATCATTTTTCTTGGTGGTTTTTAACGGTAGAAGACTATTTTGACAAACGCGACGGGTATATGATGTATTTCTTGAAGCGTTGATTTCAATTTTCATCATACATCTATTAAAATTGCTGAAACGATTAACTGGTGCCGTGAAGAGGTCACTTTTAAATCATGCACTTGTAATTTTACCACCAATCATTTCGCTGAGAGTGGTGGTCTCTCGTTCAGGGGGATATCGGTATGAATCCCCATGTGGGCATACTGATTAGGGTTTTGTATGCATTTGGGTTGAAGGCATAATACATGATGATAGCAGCCCCGTCTTCATGAATGCTAGGCCAGTCCTCTCGTTTACCTTCCAATAAATACATTCCTAATTTTTTTTCTAACAGATCTCCAAGTAACGTCACATCTGTGTCTATGTATAGACTTGCATATTCGTCCTCCTTGTCTGTTTGTGAAGTGTATAGATTTTAAGTTTGTTGAGCACTTTTTGTGTAATATAGGAGAACAAAAAAAAAAAATGGGGTTCGTACCGGAGGCCTTTCGATCTCTGATCAGTCGGCTTAAACACCGAGCCCTCAGTTTATAAGAAATGGTCCTGGCTCGTGATCTCGGAAGCGAAGTCACCTCGACATTGATGCTGTACAGCGAGGCTGTAACGCTCGGGTCTATCATTCGGTGTTCCAGGTGTCCCAAGAACCGATACGTTCATAGAAAGATCACCGGAAAATAAAAGAAAAAAAAATGTTGCTTGATTTCTGAAGAATTAAAAAGCGACGGAAGTGACTAGGATTTTAAATATTATCTTGGAGGGTGCGTTTGGTGATTACATCTACGTACTACAGACGAGGTAAAATTATTGCGAATTCACTGTTGACATTCTAAATAATTGTTTCAAAAGCGGCAAATATAAAACTAGTCAAAAATTGACTCTTGGATTCCAGTACTGCATGTGAAACGACCGACTTTATTTTAATCTAACTGATGTAACGCCTGTTCCTAAAGCATTTATGGGCCGAGAATGTTTTATATGTGACCTCATCCACTTGGAAGTTTGTAAAAATATGAAAGATTTTGTTACTGTTCAAAACTACGGCCAGCTAAAAAAATTTATACTTTGTGTTTGAAAATATGGCTAATTGAAATAAGTGTGGAATTAACTACAGATAAATTACTACACTTGTTAGTTACTATATCTGAACTCTGGTCTGCATTCGTGAGGACTCGTGGTTCATATCCCCCGTCTGGCTATACAGATTTCGGTTTTCCATGGTTTCCCGAAATTACTCCAGGAGAATGCCGGGATGATTCCTTCAAAAGGCCGTGGTCGAATTCATTCCCGTTCCCTCTCATAGGCTGCGTAATTCTTGAGAAACCCGGTCTCCGGTTCGAATCCCTGTCTCGGCGCTGATTTTCATTGGCCCTTAACCCGACCTTCACCTCTGGCGCAGCAAGCTGTGTAATGTGAAGTACATCAGAACGCTTCCATGGTTCGAATTTCCTGTTAGACTGTAACTCTCCTACACGCGCTAGAATTCCAGGTTAAACTGTAGGTCTCCTACAACAGGTAGTATTACCGGGTAAGTTTAAGGTAGGCTATGACAGGGGGCTGAATGCACAGTTGGTAAAAAAACTCTGCACCAGGTCGTTACGAAATTACGAGTCTTTGCCTTTAGTACACTCTTTTATAATTTATTTGAAGATTTAATTCTCGTAGCCTGCATAATTCTTGAGAAACCCTTCTATTGTGGATGTTTTCGGACGAAGAGGATAAGTAATATCAGTAAAGAAAAAAACTTTTCCAAAACCAAAAAATCAATGTAGTGGTTTACTTTGCTATCATTCGGTTTCATCAAGTCTTCTGACTCTTGAAATCTCTGCAATCGAATATTCTATAAGTATGAAAACTAACCATGCTATTCGCTTCTGTAAGTGGAATCGGCGAAAATCTGATTATCATAGAATTTCTATCGGTAGGGTACTATAATTGTAAACAGCTAATTATAAACACATGTACAAAAAAAATTGATTATTAGTAACGTAAAGTTTATAACAGTTCGAAAAATGTGATCGTGAGGCAGCGTACATTACACTCCAGATGGTAGTACATATGAATTAGACTGACTAACAATGCGATTTTTAAAACGTCTGGCGTAAGGAATCGTGTTTCTTAGAGGATGTTTCCATCCTCTCCCCCTCTCTGCTATCCGTCTGCGGGGGCAGATGCGCCTGCTTTTTTATGTGTTGTCGGCCGACTTCTGCTATGCCTGCTGCCGGCTCCAGTGAAGGGATAATACATTCAAGGTAGGAGTCGGCAACGGGCGCTGAGGATTCAGTCTGGGGAGCAGTAAATAGCTCTAAACAATAATATTTCGTATCTCTGAAATAAGCCAACCGATTTTTTTGGGGTGAATTTCTCTGTTATTGTCAGATAATTTACTTGTAAATTGATATGTCGCAACACTATTTAAAGAATAAATCTTGCTTTATATGTTTTAGAACTTTGAACCCATGACCACCTGCCTAAGAGAAATAGGCGAATATGAGACTGCATTTCGATCATAATCAAGTGAATCAGTACAGAATCGTGATAATACAATTTCTTTTTACAAAATCGATGAATTTGTGAATAAATTTCAACTTTCCATAATTTTTTTTTGTTAAATATGTACAGTATTGGATTTTTTTTTTTAAACTATACCGGTATACATGTTTTTGCAGCAACCTAAGCAGTGCACTGTATATGTTTACCAACTAGATACACACAGATAAACGGTATATTTCCTCTTCTCTGAAACACTATTTACAAAACACTTAAACACATTCACGTAAGTACAGATTTGTGTCCACACGGTAGGGTCTTGCACTGCCTGAAATTATTACATAAACCACGCAACGACCCCTTTGGGAGGGGAGGAGGCGGTAACTTCTTTGAGGCTTAGAGGTGGTGCCGCCCTCACTAGTATATTATTATTATTTACTACATTTAGACTATCTGAGCTCACACCCGCTTCCATAACACGGTCCCTCCCCTCGGTCAGGCTAAGTAGTGGCACCAGTCTCATTTGCATATTATTTATTACCCCTTTGAGTTACGTTAGCGCTGTACGACTTGAGGTCACACCTGTGTGGCACCTGCGCGGCACGTGGCAGACGCGTACACCTGCGTCCGCTGCGACGGGGGCGGGGGCGGGAATGACCACAAACTGACCACAAGTTGGCGCCGGCCCGCCTTCGATACGTCACACCACTAGTACAAAGTAAGAATGTAATACTTGCCCTAAAATAAAAAGAAAAAAGTGTATTTCGAGCGTAATTGAGGTTTAAAAATTAAATAATAATCCTCCATTTAGACGATTTGGTCACACGACACTCATTAGAATACGATTTATGACCCGTAACAACGTGGCACGTGGCAGAGGCGAACACCTGCGTCCATAAGGGAAAAACAGTCCGCTGACGCCCCTCCATACGAAGTGGCACGTGGCAGAGGCGAACACCTGCGTGGCACGTGGCACAGGCGCACACCTGCGCGACGTGGGTGGTCCTGGACTCACTCCGCTGTCCATAAGGGAAAAACTGTCCACTGACGCCCCTCCATAAGGAATTCACGGGGAAAAACTGGCAACGCAAGCCCCTTATCTATCTACTGTCAGAAGGTTGGTAAACCTAGAAGGGTGCTTTCTGACAATGCCTCGCTTTTCACTAGTAAAGTGTGGACAGAAAAACTCAAACAGGAAGGGATGGAGGTTGTACATACTTCTGCTTATCATCCAGCAGGAAATCCCGTAGAACGCCTGATGAGGGAAACAGGACTTTGGTTTAGGACATAGTTTCCCAACCTTTTTTGACCTACCATCCCCTATTCTTAAAAAATATCCTCTGCCCCCCCCCCCCTGTTTGAAAAAAACAGTACCGACGTCTTTTGTTGTTGTAATCAACGTTGTTTAATTCATAGCACTTCAAATTAATTGGCATGTTACCCACATCTTCAAACAGTGATTTGATGGCACCCTTCTTAGGTGAATTGGACAATATTGTAAAACAAGGACATATTTTCAAAATTACTTTATTAAAAAATATTAACAATATTGACGCGTTGTACAAAATTTGATTAAAAACATATATTGAAAATTATTGTAAAATTATCAGTGAGAGGTCTCAGCTTGATGTGCGTAGCACCCTCTGCCACCCACAGTATTTGTGACTTGCAGAGTATAGATGTAGATGTAATGATATTAATTTATCTACATTTCGTGCTATATTTGTCAGCAGGAGTCTTAAATCACCGCGTTCCACTACTGACAATCAATTTCTTTTCTGTTAGGAAATTGTTTACTACACTAAATCTCCTTTCGGCAAAATATAACGACGGGAATGCAATAAAAAAAAACTTTTTTGTTGCAGCCCACAAAGCTGGATATAAATCTGGAATTTGCCTCTGTAGCCAAAATTCTAGATATCCATTTTTTAATTTTAATTTTTCATTTGTTGACAGTTCTATCAACTCTTCCTGTAGCGATAAATCTTCTGTTTGTAGGCTTGAGAAAGGTTCTAATAAGCATACTGGAATGGTCATGTTAAGAATACCCTGAAATACGTTTTTAAAATCTTCTTTAAGTCCTTTCAAATCTTGACAAAATACTAAAATATCTTCATCATTTGTTTCCACAGAGGAAAGATTTGGAAACTGATAGAATTGTCTTCGACCCACATTCTGTTTGTACAAGGCAAGTTTTGACATGAATGCACAAATAACCGACTTTGCTTTGATCAAATTCAAATTATCTCCTTGCAGCTGTAGGTTTGTTTCATTAAATTTATGATATAGATCAGTTAAATAAGCAATATCATTCTTATTTTTCAATAAAATCTCTCTTAATAAATCATCTTTTTTTTTTTTTTTTTTTTTTTTTTTTAAAAAAAACATTATAATGGAGTCAAAAACGTCATAAAATCTTGTTAGACATGTACCCTTTGACAGCCATCGAACTTCTGTGTGCAATAGCAAACGATTGAAATACTCATCATTTACATCACAAAGTTTTCCAAATAATCTTCTATTGAGAGCATTGCTTCTGATCTTGTTAACTGCTGTAATTACATACTGCAATGAGCAGTGAAGGCGATCACCTTAAGTTTTTTGCAACCAAATGATGTCTGTGAATTACACAATTCACGGCGACTACATTTGGTACTGCCTTTTTAAATATGAAATCAGCCCTTGGTATCATCCAACCATTGCCGGAGCACCATCAGTAGCAATGGACATGATATTATTCAGAGGAATACTTTTTTCTTCAAAATAGTGTTCCAAAACTAGAAATATAGTTTTCCTTTAGTGTCAGTTTTTTTGCGAACATTAATTCTTGACAACTTTTTCACAGTTAATGAAGCGAACGTACTCCAGAAGTAATGAATCATTGTTTGGTAAAGTAGATTCATCAAGCTGTAAAGAAAATTTGGCAGTCTTCAAAAAATCGGTCAGAGAACTCTCTACGTCCTCGGACATTTTGTCTATTCGCCTCTGTACTGTGTTATTGCCAAGTCGGATTCTCTTAATAATATCAGACGTCGGCTTGTGCAGTACAGTACGCAGAACCTCACTCACAGATGGAAGTATCAATTCTTCCCCAATCGTTTGCGGTTTTCAGGAGTTAGCAATAACCAAAGAAATATTGCAAGAGGCACGAAGGCCATCTGCGTCTTGTTTGGATGCCGCTGAAAACATACCAGCTAAAGATGGAAGTCTTGATTATTGTTCTTTGAGCATTTGAAAGTAAGATAAACTTTTATCTTTTCTGTCAGGGTATATTTTGGTTAAATGTTCTTCTAAACGTAAAGGTTTCATAACTTCATTTGAGAAAACGCTCTGGCAAATCAGGCGCATTGGTAGTGTCTTGTTTGAGGGTGCCTCAGTAAAACCATATTTCAGGTATTCGACATTGTACTGTGTACATTTTTTCTATGAATGTGACATCTGTGACAGTAAAAATAAATTTTAATATGACCACCATCACGTTATTCCATTAAATAGATTTATTTTTTCAATTTGATTAAATAAATTGAAATTTGTGTTCATCATTTCATGAATATTTTGCGACCAACAAGTCAACTGTAAAAAACATTTATTATTTATTTAAAATGTATAAATACAAATTTTAAAAGTATTTTTAAATTACGTTACCGCCCAGCCACGGAAACGATGTACAAAATAGTAGTAATGAAATAAGAGTAATAAAAATAATTAAGTTGTATCGAAAAAATTTAGAAATAAATGTTGTTAATTATAACTCGTTTATTTAACTTTGGTAAATAGCTTTTTCTTCAGATTTCCCAGTTGAAAAATCTTCATAAAATAACTTTGATAAAAGTGACATCATTAATCTGCCACTTCCGGTTAGCAGATCTCTATCAAAAGTGGATAGAATTGAGATATTCAGGTCCGAAACTTGAATATGTACTGTCATAACAAGCTATTCGACAGAATTTGCTCAAACTGATACACAGGCAGGCATAAAGATGGACAGACAATAGTTCATTCGAGTTAATATAAGTCTAATTCATGGTTATATTAGCAAGCCATACACTGGCGGGATAATTGAATGTCTTCAGAGGACGTCTACGTGTGAGTCAGCGACAGACACGACCCCTCGCTCCCCACTAACACACAGTCCTACAGACCGTCTTCGTTTCACGCATTTTCAGTTAAAATGGTAAAGATGTTCTAAGTTATTTTATAAAAATATATCAGAGATTTAAAATTATTAAAATTAAAAGGCACAGTATACTGAATAAAAATTTAGAGAATGAAGCATATCAATACATTTCTTAAGCCATATATCCCGAATGCAGACTTGAGGTTTTTAAAAAAAATAATTCAGATTTTGCGTAATAAGTGGAAGTGATCAAAACAAACGGAAAAGAAATAGTAGATTCATGTGATCCAACCTGATGGTACTTTGGGATTCCTTTTGTTAATGAAAGGATGAAGAGAGAACAGAAAACAAAAATTAAAATATTGAAGAAAGAGAGGAAATAAATTAAATAATATAATATTACAGTATTAATACTATTGACATAAATAAATCATTATACCCATAAATTTTACTGTATCATTATCATTAGTGTTTCAACATAGAGGAATATTTTGTACTATGCTTTGAGAATCGAAGTTTAACTGAATTTTGTAATGTGGTAAACAATGTCTCATCCAATTTCTGTTTGATGTGCCTTAAATCTAGTGTAAGAGGCCAGTGACTGAAGTTTTCAATTTTTCATTACAATTCTTTCTGACAAACTAAACTTGTTTTGTATTCTAATTTTATTTTGAATTAACTCGTACAAACTGTTTGGACATTTGGTAAAAATTGGAACATTTGATATAAATTCTCCACACATTTTGCTTATGCTCATTTTACTTTTTAACTTTGACAACTATCTTATACATGCGCATGCGTATTAACCAAGGTCTACAACACAGGAATTTATCAATGCAATTAATTACCATTGGGAAATGTTGAATAATTTTTCCAGAAACAGTAAAAGAATTTAGAATTTAAAATCCTAAAGGGAAAAAGTAGTTAGGTGAAGGAACTTACACTCAAATAAAATAAAACAATAATAATAATAAAAGGATACACAGGAGACAAGAAAATTTCCATCATAGCAATTAAATTACAATTTAAATAATATAGGCCTGTGACTGAAATCGTTCATTTTTCGCGATATAGTAAATCTAGCTGCACACAGTGCTCATAACTGACCGATGCCCTTCGAACCGCCGTCAGGACTTTCGACTTGCTGAAATCCTAAGGGAGTTATCCAGCGTACTGTGATACTGACTGTTTCCATCCACACATCCGGAGGGACTGATCCGTGATGGTATACTGAGTGGCCTTGTCATTGTGAGTGTGTGGGCAACTAAGGACTAAGCGTGCCAAGGCCTAGGACTGACGGACAAAGTCTGTCCAGAACACTGGATATTCTATCTCTCCAGCGTATGAGCGGGTTTTGTCGACACGTTAAAAAGTTATTTTTTCCATTTTCAAAGCCGGTGACCATACTATTTACTCATTTTCCATTATAAAGTCATTTCCAGCACCCTGATTACTTATGTTCCATTATTATATAACGATTGCTAGTAAAATGTAAGTACAAACAAAATGTAAGTGCAAGAAAATACTTTTAAAAAAAATTAACATCTTTGTTCCTTACTCCACACATTCAATTGTACAAGCTCCTAAGTCGACACACTTTTCACCTCTAGTTGACACACTTTCCATAACCCTAAATTACCATGAGAGACAGAGAACAATAGTTAACCAACAGACATCGAAAAGAAAGTACACAGCAGAGACCTGGACCAAGTGAAAGAAATTGCAGATCCAAATGCGGTCCCATGCGGGAGAACACAGGCACCACGAGTTGTGAGCTTCTGGAGTTACTTTATGGTCAGAGAAGCAACTCTACACAATTCCCTCGATAGAAATTTTTTTTTAGAAATAAAACTTATTTTAAAAAAAAGTCAGATAGCCTAAGGGCGTTTTCACACACACCGGTAAAACTGGAGCCGGCGCTGGCCATTTCGCACCGAGTTCAATAAGTTTTTTGCTTTGCCGAAAGAAATAGGCATCCATCATTCAACAAACGTTACTTTAATAGATTATTATATCGTAGAACAAAATATAGTAAAAATTTAATTAACATACAGTACTGGATACATCCTGTGTTGACTCAAATACAAAAAGAGGCCTAGAAAAATAGTGAAATAAATTAGGTACACAAATATTCTGCTATTTTTTATTTCACTGAATAATACTAATACCAACTTTTAGTACCCACTGATCTTGCTTAAAGGACATTTGGAATTACTTGCTGAAACATTTGTTCAATGTTTTTCATTATTAATTAATCTTACTGGCATGTCCTTGCCAGGGGGGCGCTGGCTGGGCATCAACGCCCCCCAAATTTGATTTTGTTCATAAACGCCCCCTTGGAGCATTCTAACGCCCACCGGGGGACGGTACGTTGGGAACCACTGGTTTAGGACATATTGCACAGACCAACACAGTAAGTGGACATATGAAGTAGAAAATTTTGAAAATGTAATTAATTCTATACCCAGTGATACAACTGAAATACCACCCATTGAGCTGATGTTTAAGAAACAGGCTAACAGATTAACCTCTTCAGTCCCGAGGTATCATATATGATACCCCCAGGTATTTTTTTTTTTTTCTCTTGCGTGTGCACGGATATTTTTTTTTTCTTCTTCTTCTGTCCTGTGGCATCATCTGCGACACACACCGTGCTTCTCACAGCTCATTTGTTCGATTTTCTACCGATCGTCACAAGTTGGCAGCACTAACTTGGGATGCTGCAGCTGTACAGTATGTCTTGTCGAAATAAAGGTAAAGTCATATCTTTTTTTCCATTTACAAGTATTTTTACTGCTTTAATAACTTATTAAATCTGTACAGACATTTCTCAGTTAAAATCAAACTATAAATTAATGTTATAACGAATTTAAACCACCTACAAAAAATTATTGTTTCAAAAAATTTCATGGCCATTCATTGTTAACTAGCATTAACACAAAGCAAATAACACAATGGTAGTTCACTTGCACTTTTATTATGAGCTCAGGACTGAACAGGTTAATTCAAGAATGTGTTTGTTTTACAAATAGAAAGAGTTTCAACTATGAGGAAAAGGTAGCTTTAGCTCTTAAAAATTTAAAGTAGAAGTCAATAAGGAGAAAGAAAAAGCATAATGACGGTCAGAAATGTACAGAATATAAAGTGGGTGACTTGGTGTTAGTTGAAGTACATAGTAAGTCATCAGCTTTGCGACAAGAGACTCGTAAGTTTAACCGTTTGTTTGAAGGCACTTTCAGGATAGAGTCTATACCAAAGAAAAACTCTTATGAGCTAATAGACCCTGAGAGTGGTAAATGTAAGGGTGTGTATATTGTTGAAGCCCTAAAACCCTTTTATGAATAATTAGTCACTTATAAAAGGTGACATTCTATATGTGTAAATATCTAATTTTGTAAATAAGTTTGTCAATTGATGCATATAGATAGTTTGTGTGAGTACTAAAGTTCAAAGGTAGATAAATTGATTCAGGAACTTTAAGATGTAAGAATTTCTATATATGAAACAATTTGTAACAGTTTTGTCTAGAGATTTGTGGTGTTTTTATGATGTTGTGACTTGCTACATTGTGGTGGCAAATGATCAGCTGTAAAATGTAAACAGACTGTTGTCATTAACAAGCAGACATCAACCGTGTAATCTGTAGTGAATAATTAATTTGCAACTTAAGGTGATGGAATTGAATGTTTGTTGTGTAAAACAGTAACTGAAAAAAAAATTATTGGATCTGTAAAAATACAGTTATTGTAACCAAAATCAGTGTCATGAACTATGTATAGATGTTGTATGTAAGGAAGGCTTGTATATTTGTAAAAGTCATTATGGTTGATTGATTACAATCTATTTGTGTTGGCATTATGTGTACATTCAACCTGCTTAGATTCATCACGGATACAATCAATTTTAACTGTGTAAAATTAAGTGAATCCTGGGGAGGGGTTGTAACAGCCCTCATACCTGAACTTTAAAAAGAATTGTATTTAATGAAGTATTTGTAGTGAGCTAAAGTTTGCTTGAATATGATCGGGTATGTTTTTTTTGCAATTTCTTGTAAATCAGTGTATGTAGACTTTATTTTATGAAAAGAATTTATTTAAAGGCCATTTAATATGTTTAAGAACGAAATTTTACAAGAGAATTGCTTCAGTGTTTGTAATTCCAAGTATTAATGCAAGTTACGATGTCTACAGAACAATTTTCTACAGTTTAAAATCATTTCTATAAATAATTTTGTGTTTAAGTATCTTTAATTTCCATTTCTGACCGTTTTGTAATGATATTAAATTATTAAGTACTATTTCTGATTGTTTTTTATATATTTAATCATTTGAGTAATTGTTAATGTTCGAGAAATATCTCGCGGAAGCTTTTGAAGTGTTCGGGAAATTTCGATTGAGCCTATATAAAGAAATCAACAGGACAGATAGTTAGTTTATACAGATTTACTTTAACTGCTAAGGACTGCGTTAGTAGTATCTCTGGATTGTATCTATGCATATCTGCATATCAACAATATCGTTGATGTTGTTTGGTGGAAATAAACAACGTCTTAACTGAAATACCTTGTGGACTACTTAATTACTGTATTAATTAAACCACGAAGAACCTTACAATCGAACCCGCAACCTTCAGTTTGGGAGTTTGGCGTCTTACCGGCTACGCTGCCAAAGCACTACAATTTCTGTTTTTAGAATCCATTAGGGCGGACTGTTTATTAGTAATCGGAATTACTCGGTAGTCCGCGACATTTCTCGGAAAGTCGGTGGGGGGGGGGGGGGGGCTAAAGGTTTTTTTTTTTATGGGAATTGGTTTTGAATTAGTTGATCTGCTTGTACAAAAATCGTTTAGTTACTGGAACAAAGAAAAAAAAAAAAATATTTGCAAACTTAACTTATTCGTTGCAAGGAAGCTTCTTTTGTGCCATGTAATCGTATTTCACTAGATTTCAATTTCAATTTTTATTGATTAACGTGAATATCCTTGCTACTATTTTGCAACAATAAACAAACAATAAACTTTTGAAAAAAAAAAAAACAATAAACCTATTACCACCGTTAGTAACGTAACATTCTCTGCTGCTAAACGCCTGTTGAAACAAATTTTAAAGATTTTAGTATATTTTTTTTTATACGCCTTGTCAACAGCTAAGGTTATTAGAGGCGGGATGGGACTGGGGACAAGGAACTGGAAGGAATTAGGATATGGCCTTTTTGAAGGAAGCATCCCGGCATTCACCTGGAATGATTTGGGGAAACCGTAGAAAACCCAAATCTTGACGGATTCGAACCCGCGTCCTTCCGAACGCGTGGCCAGAACGTTAACCGTTCACCCACCACGCTCGGTTTTGGTAACGTATATCAACTCGCTAATGTGCGGCAAGCCGCAAAAGGTAAACAAGCTATTACTCATTGAAAGCCCTTTTGTCACTGATATAAAACAAAATTACGGTACAGTAATTTCATTTTCAAATTGACGTTATCTGTCTCAACATTGAAACCCAACACGGATTTACTTGCAATATACGTCAACCCGCGACAGTAACCGTAAAATAAATAATCTCTGAAAAATCTGGTTTTTAGTAAAAATGTATCCCAATAAACAACAATAACAAAAAATACAGTCACTTACATTTTACAGCAACTGCTCAAAATGTCCTCCCTCCACTGCAATACCGGTACGACAACGCTGAGAATTTGCGAGTCTTCCAAAATTGTAACTTTCTCTAGTTTAATCAAAAGCTAGAATTATCCTAGCCAAAAGTTCTTCTTCTGTTTCTACTTCAGTCTCATAAACAATGTCCTTCACAGCTCCCCAGAGATAAAAATCCAATCGGTTGTAGTCTGGTAACCGAGCTGGCCAGTAAATTGAGCCCCCTCCACCAATCCACTTGTTAGGATACAATGCATCCAAGTGTTGACGTACCGGTACTGCAAAATGCGCCGGCGCGCCGTCATGTTGAAACCACATGTCATTACAAGTTGCCAAAGAGACGTCTTCTGAATACAACGGAAGGACGTTTACATGAAACGATAAATAAGAAGCGCCAATCAAACTTTGCGGAAGTAGAACAGGGCCTAGTATGAACTCGCCCAAATGTTAACACTAAATTTTTGTTGGTATGACTTGACAAAAATTGCATGCGAATTTTCGACATCCCAGATGTGGCTGTTTCGGTTATTAAAACATCCCTCCCTGGTAAAGCACGCCTCATCCGTCCACAGCACCTTCCTTTCAAAGTTTGGATAATCGTTACGTTGTTGCAGGTACCACTGTGAAAAGTTAACTCGAAGTGGAAAATCGCCTTCCTCCAAATCTTGAACCTTTTGAAAGTGAAAGGAATGTAACCCTTCGTCGTGAAGGACGTCAAAACAGTGGCATGTGAAGCCTGGTAATTAAAAAACTACAAAAATGACCCTGTTGAAATGCTACATTTACACGGAGAATTTGAGGGATTACTTAGATTGGACGTACCTGCTATGCGTTGGCAATGACCCAAGAGCTTGTCCTCGGATTATCAGCAATCATTTCCAGGACATTGTCTTCAAATTCTACACTTCACCTGGACCGATTTCGTCCGACGTCGGGCCTATGGACAGCAACTCTTCCCGTCTCCCTCAACATTCTGTCAACCAACACAAAAGAGTTGGTCGATGGAATCACACCGTCAGGAAATCAAGCCGTGTAAATCCCAACTGCTTCAGCCCTGTTTTGTCCAGCAGCGCCATACGCTAAATGCATATCGGCGTACTCCTCAAACGAAAATTGATGACGTTGCAGTACGACACTGTCTTTATCGGTAAGATGCGTTCGACTGCGAGACTTGTTCTGTGATGGTCCTTTAGCCTCACCAACGACTTACCGAAAAATGACGCGGATTATCGATTAATTCCGATTACTAGCAAACAGTCCACCCTAGTGGCTTCTAAAAACAAATAAACTGTAGTGCCTTGGCAACGTAGTCGGTAAGACGCCAAACTCTCAAACTGATGGTTGCGGGTTCGATCCCCGTTTCAGAAGATAGTTTTTCTTTTCGCTTTCTTTGAAGGTCCCTAGCCTGGCGTACGCTTCTCAACAACGCCTGGGGAAGGCTATTTGAATCCACCCGTGCAGTGCTCTTATTGGTCAACTTTAGCTGCGGATAATTCAGAAACGGTACGACTTTTATTAGTTTTTTTTTTATTATTTATTTATTTCGTTAGCGCAACGTCCCCAACACTGCCCTTACCCGCCGATCAGTGAATTTCTGACCACCCAGTATACAATGTTGGAAAGCATGCATTTACCATAACTTTGTAACACTGTCAGTGATTTCAACAGGTATTTTTTCCGTTATAGACTACTGCTCGGTCGTCAGGATATACCTGTATTACGGGACCACAAATGAGAAGTTTAAAAATTACAGACCAATCAGTGGTTGGCACATGAATGGAGATAATAATACGAAACCACATCTCAATTGTCTGTGAGCAAAGAAAACTCCTTCACCTCTGGCACAGATTGCTGTGTAATGTGAAGTACGCAAGAACGCTAGTAGTAATAAGACATATTTTCAAGGAATTTTCTGGTTTTCCCCATGACGTCATAGAGGTGGGGTGGGGGCCTCCCTCCCCGCCGCGCCGCGCCGCCGCGAGATGGCAGCACTGTACGGCGGTAACCTGAATCTATCTGTGTATTCTGTGAAGCTTAGTCTGGCGCACACCCCCGCAGGCGACAACGGTTATTGATCAAAATTTTAGTTTCCATACTGAGAGAGTGTATAACCTGTTTGATTTACTGTAACTGAATTAAAAGTAAGATACACTCGTTTCAAAAGCGTAATTTTTTTGTTATAATGTGATAATGGCATTACCATGGATACTCTGCAGTTCACATAGTCAAAATTAATAAAGGGTGGGGGATTCGAATGTGAGAGCGGTTGCTTGCTGTTGACAATTGTTATTGCCAAACCTGTATTTTTTCCCTAGCATTTTGTAATGTGTTGTTGATATATCAAACTATTATAATTAATTAATTGCTTAGGTACCAAAAATTAACTTCTAAAAATAACTTTTTAGCAGACTGTCACCACTTTTTTGATCTATAACACTGAGCTGATATCCTCTGATTGGTCAGACAAAGTTATTCTTGAGACCGTCCTACAGTACCAACATTAACATACAAAACAACAATATGATATATTTGTTTTGTATTGTGTGGTGGATGAAATGAAACAAAAATGAATTAAATACGATATGTTTTTATTTATTCTTCTCACGTACAAGTAGTACCATCAACACCCAAATTTTTTAATTACTATATTATTAACCTCATCAGATATTAGTAAATTATTATAAGCAATAAGTTATTTTCTTAGAAGCGTGTAGTTGAATGATGAACTGGGAGTCCATTGAGCTACACGAACATTATTAATATGCATATCAATCAGTTTTTGCACTTAGCACTTTGCTAGCTAAAATGTCCACAAACTCTGTATATCATCTCGAAACTAGGTAGCCCTACTTCTTCTTAACGATCAAGACGCCGGTCACTGCGGGCTGCGCACTGATGAGGTTCCTTTAAGACGAATCGCCTATGAATCTAGAATCAGTATTGGGGAGGAGATGGGTTCGACTGTACGTCAGGCCATCATGATTTCGGTTTTCCATGGTTTCCTGAAATCACTCCACGTGAATGCAGGGAAAGAGATCTTTAAAAGCCCATGGCCGAATTCCTCACCATTCCTTGCAGTACATCCTTTCTCACAGATAATGACGATGGTATCGAAGGAGCAAAAAGACCGAAAAAAGGCTGATATGCTGGAAATACTAGAATTTTGGATGGTCGTTGAAATTTCACATGTGTAACGATAGCAATGTGCTAGTAATAATACACGGTAGACGGAGAAGTCAGCGATAGCCGCGACAAATTAAAAATTCATTCACAGACAAAGGTATGGAAAAACAACCATTTTTCGAGTTCTGCGTCGATTCTCTCAAGTGATCCTGAGACAGCGAATACTGTATGCTCAGAACAGCGTGATGCAGGTCTTAAAATCTGGTAGAAGTATATAGGAAGCATAAGAGCCCACTTGAAAATATTTGTGACATGATTAAACAAAGCCTTTCTCACACCAGCTCCAAGGCTAGACAAATCAGTTCCCAGTTTGACCATGGCAAAAATTATTAAATGGAACGAGGGAAGAAAGATTTCATATCAGCATCAGTGCCACACCTTATTTCACTAACCTTATCTCTGATGTCATTGGTATGAAATATTTCATTGCACTCGTAATTTTTGCAAACAAGCTCTAACCTATACCATCTGTCTACTCAGACCAATCTATGTATCAGTTCTGTTATGCTTTTCGTAAAAACTGTGGCAAGCAGACACAAATTGAGGACCCTTAGCTGTACTTTGTCTAAAAATTCAATCAACCCCTTGGTAATTGTAAAGAATACACAGCAAACCTGATGAGGAGGTGTACACACTTTTTCTATAGTTTCACTCACTATTTCTATAGTATCATTATCCCTGGAACTAGAAAAAATCCATCAGTAACAGCTACCAGGTACCACACTGTTCACATTAGTATCGCCTCAGCCTCTCACACACATGAGCCATCTTTGCCATCTAGTAGCATGTGCACAAGCATGAAACTGTTCACATCAGCATCATCTCATATCACCCACATAACAACAAGCCATCTAGTAACATGTGTCCCTTGTACCACAAAGGCATGAGTAGATTCAAGAGCATTTCTTAACACAGGCTGCAATGTCGTACTGTGGATCCTCACTCACAGCTACATACGTCACAAAACACACACACTGACACACACATTAGTGGAGGAGATGAACCGCACATCCTACATCCAGACAAACGAGTTAAAGGAAGGTCTGACCATATTTACGCATACATACGCAGAGAGAGACACACACTGAAAGACACACACACACACACACACACACACACACACACACATTAGTGGTGGAAATTAACTACACACACTACACGCAGACAGACGAGTGAAAGAAAGATATCACCATATTTACACTCTAGCTACCGTCCCTCGCAAACAGCATTTCAATTCCAAAAACTGTGGACTTCACATTAACAATGTAACCAGAAAAAGCCATCGGTAACAGCTACCCCGCAGGTACCAAACTGATTACATTAGCATCGCCTCGCCTCTCACTCAACTCAGCCAACTTAACCATCTAGTAGCAAGTGCACAAGTACGAAACTGTTCACATCAGCATCATCTCATATCACCCACATAGCCACAAGCCATCCAGTAACATGTGACCCTAGTACCATAAAGACATGAGTAGATTCAAGAGCCTTTCTTAACACAGGCGGCAATGTCGTACTTTTGATGCTCGTTCACAGCTGCATACGTCACAAAACACACATTAGTGGTGGAAATGAACTACACACACTACACTCAGACTGGCGAGTGAAAGAAAGGAATCACCATATTTACACTCTAGCTGCCTTCCCGTGCACACCGCATTTCAAGTCCAAAAACTGTGGATCCCACATTACACCACTACATACAAGCAAGGTCTGACTGTGGTTTTGTAACACAAGTTCTTCCTTCTCTGGTACATCCAATCATCACGATTTTTGCCCCCGAAGGACATATAGTGAACAACCTGATAAAAACAGTTCGTACTCCAAAAATAACGGCAGCAAACTGTAAACAGAATAGTGAAATGGAAGAGTGCTTGGATTCCTGAAATCACTCCAGACGAATGCAGGGAAAGAGACCTTCAAAAGTCCATGGCCGAATTCCTCACCGTTCCTTGCCATACATCCTTTCTCACCTCTAATGACAATGACATCGACGAGCCCGAAAAAAAGCCTGATACGCTGGAAATACTAGAACGGTAGATTGGGATGTTAAGATAGCCGCGACAAACACCTAATTTTAAAAATTCATTCACATACAAAGGTATGGGAAAAAACACATCACACACGATAAAGTTACTATAATGCACTAACTGATAGTTTCATGGTCATCAAACAGACATCATAACCCACATTTTTCATAGTAAATCCCTACACATTGACAAGTTTCCAAAACGTCACCATAGATGTAGTTCTATTACGCTGAAGATAGCGCCCATACTTAAACTGTCGTAAATTGTTAGGTCATTCGTATGCGAAAGTGCGTGTTTGGATATTTTATCCACTCAGGCCTCATCACCTAAAGTCTAATGCCAGATTGTGGTCATGGTCAACTTAGGCTCCATACACCACTCAGAATTATTCTGCCAATATCCATTCTAACATCATTATACGCCATATACAGCAATTCCAACACTCTTCATACCTTCCAGTCACACCCAACCCAGCTCCTTTATTATGTCACTTGTTGAATGTTTTCCACTAATAAATCTAGCTAGCCTCCTTTGCAACATACATTTGTTGTACAAAAAATGTGGACTCCATACTACACCACTATAGCCTGACTGTGGGTTTGTACCCAAGTACTTTGGTTCTCTGACACACCCCCTCAGCACCATCTCCATTAAATGATTTTTACCACGAAGTGCATATAGTGAAAAACGTAAGAAACACAGTTCGTATGCCAACACAAACAGCAGTAAACTGTAAACAGCACAGTGGAATGGGATAGTGCCTAAGCCCTGAAACAATGGTTAGAAGCACACATTGATGGTGGGTATAATTCTATAACCAAATATTTTAGACTCAAATCCACAGAGGAATCACGAACACACGCACATTTCCATGCCTACACACAACAGCACCAAGATAGAACTCACACAGAGGAAGAAGACATACACACACATTAGTGGAGGAAATGAACTGCGCATCCTACATCCAGACAAACGAGTTAAAGAAAGGTCTGACCATATTTACGCATACATACCCAGAGAGAGACATATACACAAAACACATACACACGTACATCCATACAGCGAGTTCGACATAAACAACAGCAAGCATCATGGAAGCGATGAAGTTGGACAGAATTGCCGTTACCACTGATTAACTGGACAGAACTCTCGTTACAAAAATCATCAGTCAGACGAGTTAAAGGCAGGTATCACCATACATACATTTACATGCACAAAGAGTGACGCAGATACACATGGCCATGTCTACAGCGAGTTCAGCACAACTACCTGCACCAATCATGGAAACGAAATAGTGGTGAAGAACTCACTTGCCTCATGACTGACTGAAAAACAGAACTCTTCTCACATATCATCGGCCTGACGAGAGAGAGACGGTGTGCAAAAGATGTTTTCACCAACACACCTCAGTGTTTATCCCATTAATAGTGTTAATCAGACACAATTGATTACATGTACCATCAACAATCAGGTCACCAACACGTCTCATCCACACCACAACACTTTCAGCCATTCATTAACAGTGGCCCTCCAGGTACCATATGAGTTGCAATAGACACTTGACTATCAGCAGATACCAGAACCCCTCATATTCATACTATACCCCACCAACAAATCCATACGTCTCCACACACAAGCACAAAGAAACTTAAGTGGAGTTACAGCAAATCATACATCCAGACAGATGAGTTTAAGTAATGTATCACCATATTCACACATACAGACACAGAGATAGACGCACACACACTCACATTTCCATGCCTACAGTGATATCGACACAACAACCATCCCAATTACGGCAACGAAAAAGTGGTGTAAAACCCCAATGGCTCATGACTAACCAAAAAATCATCAGTAACATGTGTGCAAGGTACCAAATTCTTCACATCAACATCGTCTCATTTATCTCACACTACAGACCTCTCTACCATCCAGTATCATGTGTCCTAGGTACAAAACTGTTCACATCAGCACCACCACGTTTATCCCACACCTAAGCCTTTTCAGACATAAAGTAACATATGCCCCAGGTACCATGAGTAGCACTAGACACTTGGTCATCAGACAAATGTCATAATTCACATATTCATATTAGGTCTCACCAAGATATCCATACGTCACCACATATAAGCACACACAAACATAAGTGCAGGATCATCACATCATATATCCAGACAAACGAGTTGAAGGAAGGTATCACTATATTTACACATGCATACACAGAAAGAAGCACAAACACGTGTATTTCTATGCCTACAGCGATCTCGACACAGCAACTAGACCAAGCATGACAACGAAAAAGTTGAACAGACATGACACATGACTGGCCAAAAATCATCAGACAGACGTGTTAGAGTGTGTGCAACGGATGACATGTTGTAGCCATCCATCTCAATACTTATGCAATATGGATTATTCATGTATCATCAACACATAAGTAGCCAGTCATTGTGAAATCTCAAGTAGTATAATAGTATCATGATAGACACACAACCACATAGAAAGACACACACACACATGCCCATGCATACACACAATTCCATACATCACTACACACATACAGGTAACTCGAGGAAAGGGACTGAACACCCTACATTCAGACTGAATAGGTGCGGCATGTGTGAAGTATGATATGTCTTTGTCACACACATCAGTGCTCATCACACCCAACTGATTACGTCCACCATCAACACTGATGGTCACTGATGGTGAAATCTCGATATGGAGTAGACTCCTATCACCATAATTAGACACACAACCACATAGGAACATGCACACACACATATGTCCATGCATACACACACAATTCTATATGTTACCACAAACATACAAGTAACTGGAGGAAAGGAACTCCACACTTCACGTCCAGACTGAGATGTTACAGGATGGTCAGAGGACAGCATGTCTTTACAATACACCTCAATGCTCACCACACTCACCTGAATTCATGTGCCATCATTATAGATGGCTACTGGAACTAAACTCTTGTACACTGTTTGGTCAAAGTCATTTGTTAAAAGCAGCTTCTGAAAGACTTATTTGGGTCAACCTGCCCAGCCGGGTGTGGCGAGACAGGGCCCCCCCTCCTCACAGCGGGCGCGTATATCGTGTTTGTAGGTCGGTATACCGGCGCTCATAACCGCTTTCGCCCGCTTCGAAATTCCGGTCCTCGGTGCGGTCCTAAAAATGCGGTTACCGGTATTAGGCCCCCAGTCGGAAAAATGCGGTTATTCGTCGAAGACCGCGATTTTAGGTCCGGCATATTGCGGTATTTCTGTCCGTGAGGAGGGGGGGGGGGCGCCCTGTCTCGCCACACCCGGCTGGGCAGGTTGACCCAAATAAGTCTTTCAGAAGCTGCTTTTAACAAATGACTTTGACCAAACAGTGTACAAGAGTTTAGTTCCAGTAGCCATCTATAATGATGGCACATGAATTCAGGTGAGTGTGGTGAGCATTGAGGTGTATTGTAAAGACATGCTGTCCTCTGACCATCCTGTAACATCTCAGTCTGGACGTGAAGTGTGGAGTTCCTTTCCTTTCCTCCAGTTACTTGTATGTTTGTGGTAACATATAGAATTGTGTGTGTATGCATGGACATATGTGTGTGTGCATGTTCCTATGTGGTTGTGTGTCTAATTATGGTGATAGGAGTCTACTCCATATCGAGATTTCACCATCAGTGACCATCAGTGTTGATGGTGGACGTAATCAGTTGGGTGTGATGAGCACTGATGTGTGTGACAAAGACATATCATACTTCACACATGCCGCACCTATTCAGTCTGAATGTAGGGTGTTCAGTCCCTTTCCTCGAGTTACCTGTATGTGTGTAGTGATGTATGGAATTGTGTGTATGCATGGGCATGTGTGTGTGTGTGTCTTTCTATGTGGTTGTGTGTCTATCATGATACTATTATACTCTACTTTGAGATTTCACAATGACTGGCTACTTATGTGTTGATGATACATGAATAATCCATATTGCATAAGTATTGAGATGGATGGCTACAACATGTCATCCGTTGCACACACTCTAACACGTCTGTCTGATGATTTTTGGCCAGTCATGTGTCATGTCTGTTCAACTTTTTCGTTGTCATGCTTGGTCTAGTTGCTGTGTCGAGATCGCTGTAGGCATAGAAATACACGTGTTTGTGCTTCTTTCTGTGTATGCATGTGTAAATATAGTGATACCTTCCTTCAACTCGTTTGTCTGGATATATGATGTGATGATCCTGCACTTATGTTTGTGTGTGCTTATATGTGGTGACGTATGGATATCTTGGTGAGACCTAATATGAATATGTGAATTATGACATCTGTCTGATGACCAAGTGTCTAGTGCTACTCATGGTACCTGGGGCATATGTTACTTTATGTCTGAAAAGGCTTAGGTGTGGGATAAACGTGGTGGTGCTGATGTGAACAGTTTTGTACCTAGGACACATGATACTGGATGGTAGAGAGGTCTGTAGTGTGAGATAAATGAGACGATGTTGATGTGAAGAATTTGGTACCTTGCACACATGTTACTGATGATTTTTTGGTTAGTCATGAGCCATTGGGGTTTTACACCACTTTTTCGTTGCCGTAATTGGGATGGTTGTTGTGTCGATATCACTGTAGGCATGGAAATGTGAGTGTGTGTGCGTCTATCTCTGTGTCTGTATGTGTGAATATGGTGATACATTACTTAAACTCATCTGTCTGGATGTATGATTTGCTGTAACTCCACTTAAGTTTCTTTGTGCTTGTGTGTGGAGACGTATGGATTTGTTGGTGGGGTATAGTATGAATATGAGGGGTTCTGGTATCTGCTGATAGTCAAGTGTCTATTGCAACTCATATGGTACCTGGAGGGCCACTGTTAATGAATGGCTGAAAGTGTTGTGGTGTGGATGAGACGTGTTGGTGACCTGATTGTTGATGGTACATGTAATCAATTGTGTCTGATTAACACTATTAATGGGATAAACACTGAGGTGTGTTGGCGAAAACATCTTTTGCACACCGTCTCTCTCTCGTCAGGCCGATGATATGTGAGAAGAGTTCTGTTTTTCAGTCAGTCATGAGGCAAGTGAGTTCTTCACCACTATTTCGTTTCCATGATTGGTGCAGGTAGTTGTGCTGAACTCGCTGTAGACATGGCCATGTGTATCTGCGTCACTCTTTGTGCATGTAAATGTATGTATGGTGATACCTGCCTTTAACTCGTCTGACTGATGATTTTTGTAACGAGAGTTCTGTCCAGTTAATCAGTGGTAACGGCAATTCTGTCCAACTTCATCGCTTCCATGATGCTTGCTGTTGTTTATGTCGAACTCGCTGTATGGATGTACGTGTGTATGTGTTTTGTGTATATGTCTCTCTCTGGGTATGTATGCGTAAATATGGTCAGACCTTTCTTTAACTCGTTTGTCTGGATGTAGGATGCGCAGTTCATTTCCTCCACTAATGTGTGTGTATGTCTTCTTCCTCTGTGTGAGTTCTATCTTGGTGCTGTTGTGTGTAGGCATGGAAATGTGCGTGTGTTCGTGATTCCTCTGTGGATTTGAGTCTAAAATATTTGGTTATAGAATTATACCCACCATCAATGTGTGCTTCTAACCATTGTTTCAGGGCTTAGGCACTATCCCATTCCACTGTGCTGTTTACAGTTTACTGCTGTTTGTGTTGGCATACGAACTGTGTTTCTTACGTTTTTCACTATATGCACTTCGTGGTAAAAATCATTTAATGGAGATGGTGCTGAGGGGGTGTGTCAGAGAACCAAAGTACTTGGGTACAAACCCACAGTCAGGCTATAGTGGTGTAGTATGGAGTCCACATTTTTTGTACAACAAATGTATGTTGCAAAGGAGGCTAGCTAGATTTATTAGTGGAAAACATTCAACAAGTGACATAATAAAGGAGCTGGGTTGGGTGTGACTGGAAGGTATGAAGAGTGTTGGAATTGCTGTATATGGCGTATAATGATGTTAGAATGGATATTGGCAGAATAATTCTGAGTGGTGTATGGAGCCTAAGTTGACCATGACCACAATCTGGCATTAGACTTTAGGTGATGAGGCCTGAGTGGATAAAATATCCAAACACGCACTTTCGCATACGAATGACCTAACAATTTACGACAGTTTAAGTATGGGCGCTATCTTCAGCGTAATAGAACTACATCTATGGTGACGTTTTGGAAACTTGTCAATGTGTAGGGATTTACTATGAAAAATGTGGGTTATGATGTCTGTTTGATGACCATGAAACTATCAGTTAGTGCATTATAGTAACTTTATCGTGTGTGATGTGTTTTTTTCCCATACCTTTGTATGTGAATGAATTTTTAAAATTAGGTGTTTGTCGCGGCTATCTTAACATCCCAATCTACCGTTCTAGTATTTCCAGCGTATCAGGCTTTTTTTTCGGGCTCGTCGATGTCATTGTCATTAGAGGTGAGAAAGGATGTATGGCAAGGAACGGTGAGGAATTCGGCCATGGACTTTTGAAGGTCTCTTTCCCTGCATTCGTCTGGAGTGATTTCAGGAATCCAAGCACTCTTCCATTTCACTATTCTGTTTACAGTTTGCTGCCGTTATTTTTGGGGTACGAACTGTTTTTATCAGGTTGTTCACTATATGTCCTTCGGGGGCAAAAATCGTGATGATTGGATGTACCAGAGAAGGAAGAACTTGTGTTACAAAACCACAGTCAGACCTTGCTTGTATGTAGTGGTGTAATGTGGGATCCACAGTTTTTGGACTTGAAATGCGGTGTGCACGGGAAGGCAGCTAGAGTGTAAATATGGTGATTCCTTTCTTTCACTCGCCAGTCTGAGTGTAGTGTGTGTAGTTCATTTCCACCACTAATGTGTGTTTTGTGACGTATGCAGCTGTGAACGAGCATCAAAAGTACGACATTGCCGCCTGTGTTAAGAAAGGCTCTTGAATCTACTCATGTCTTTATGGTACTAGGGTCACATGTTACTGGATGGCTTGTGGCTATGTGGGTGATATGAGATGATGCTGATGTGAACAGTTTCGTACTTGTGCACTTGCTACTAGATGGTTAAGTTGGCTGAGTTGAGTGAGAGGCGAGGCGATGCTAATGTAATCAGTTTGGTACCTGCGGGGTAGCTGTTACCGATGGCTTTTTCTGGTTACATTGTTAATGTGAAGTCCACAGTTTTTGGAATTGAAATGCTGTTTGCGAGGGACGGTAGCTAGAGTGTAAATATGGTGATATCTTTCTTTCACTCGTCTGTCTGCGTGTAGTGTGTGTAGTTAATTTCCACCACTAATGTGTGTGTGTGTGTGTGTGTGTGTGTGTGTGTGTGTGTGTGCGTCTTTCAGTGTGTGTCTCTCTCTGCGTATGTATGCGTAAATATGGTCAGACCTTCCTTTAACTCGTTTGTCTGGATGTAGGATGTGCGGTTCATCTCCTCCACTAATGTGTGTGTCAGTGTGTGTGTTTTGTGACGTATGTAGCTGTGAGTGAGGATCCACAGTACGACATTGCAGCCTGTGTTAAGAAATGCTCTTGAATCTACTCATGCCTTTGTGGTACAAGGGACACATGTTACTAGATGGCTTGTTGTTATGTGGGTGATATGAGATGATGCTGATGTGAACAGTTTCATGCTTGTGCACATGCTACTAGATGGCAAAGATGGCTCATGTGTGTGAGAGGCGAGGCGATACTAATGTGAACAGTGTGGTACCTGGTAGCTGTTACTGATGGATTTTTTCTAGTTCCAGGGATAATGATACTATAGAAATAGTGAGTGAAACTATAGAAAAAGTGTGTACACCTCCTCATCAGGTTTGCTGTGTATTCTTTACAATTACCAAGGGGTTGATTGAATTTTTAGACAAAGTACAGCTAAGGGTCCTCAATTTGTGTCTGCTTGCCACAGTTTTTACGAAAGCATAACAGAACTGATACATAGATTGGTCTGAGTAGACAGATGGTATAGGTTAGAGCTTGTTTGCAAAAATTACGAGTGCAATGAAATATTTCATACCAATGACATCAGAGATAAGGTTAGTGAAATAAGGTGTGGCACTGATGCTGATATGAAATCTTTCTTCCCTCGTTCCATTTAATAATTTTTGCCATGGTCAAACTGGGAACTGATTTGTCTAGCCTTGGAGCTGGTGTGGGAAAGGCTTTGTTAATCATGTCACAAATATTTTCAAGTGGGCTCTTATGCTTCCTATATACTTCTACCAGATTTTAAGACCTGCATCACGCTGTTCTGAGCATACAGTATTCGCTGTCTCAGGATCACTTGAGAGAATCGACGCAGTATATATCATGTTCCAGAACTCGAAAAATGGTTGTTTTTCCATACCTTTGTCTGTGAATGAATTTTTAATTTGTCGCGGCTATCGCTGACTTCTCCGTCTACCGTGTATTATTACTAGCACATTGCTATCGTTACACATGTGAAATTTCAACGACCATCCAAAATTCTAGTATTTCCAGCATATCAGCCTTTTTTCGGTCTTTTTGCTCCTTCGATACCATCGTCATGATCTGTGAGAAAGGATGTACCGCAAGGAATGGTGAGGAATTCGGCCATGGGCTTTTAAAGATCTCTTTCCCTGCATTCACGTGGAGTGATTTCAGGAAACCATGGAAAACCGAAATCATGATGGCCTGACGTACAGTCGAACCCATCTCCTCCCCAATACTGATTCTAGATTCATAGGCGATTCGTCTTAAAGGAACCTCATCAGTGCGCAGCCCGCAGTGACCGGCGTCTTGATCGTTAAGAAGAAGTAGGGCTACCTAGTTTCGAGATGATATACAGAGTTTGTGGACATTTTAGCTAGCAAAGTGCTAAGTGCAAAAACTGATTGATATGCATATTAATAATGTTCGTGTAGCTCAATGGACTCCCAGTTCATCATTCAACTACACGCTTCTAAGAAAATAACTTATTGCTTATAATAATTTACTAATATCTGATGAGGTTAATAATATAGTAATTAAAAAATTTGGGTGTTGATGGTACTACTTGTACGTGAGAAGAATAAATAAAAACATATCGTATTTAATTCATTTTTGTTTCATTTCATCCACCACACAATACAAAATAAATATATCATATTGTTGTTTTGTATGTTAATGTTGGTACTGTAGGATGGTCTCAAGAATAACTTTGTCTGACCAATCAGAGGATATCAGCTCAGTGTTATAGATCAAAAAGTGGTGACAGTCTGCTAAAAAGTTATTTTTAGAAGTTAATTTTTGGTACCTAAGCAATTAATTAATTATAATAGTTTGATATATCAACAACACATTACAAAATGCTAGGGAAAAAATACAGGTTTGGCAATAACAATTGTCAACAGCAAGCAACCGCTCTCACATTCGAATCCCCCACCCTTTATTAATTTTGACTATGTGAACTGCAGAGTATCCATGGTAATGCCATTATCACATTATAACAAAAAAATTACGCTTTTGAAACGAGTGTATCTTACTTTTAATTCAGTTACAGTAAATCAAACAGGTTATACACTCTCTCAGTATGGAAACTAAAATTTTGATCAATAACCGTTGTCGCCTGCGGGGGTGTGCGCCAGACTAAGCTTCACAGAATACACAGATAGATTCAGGTTACCGCCGTACAGTGCTGCCATCTCGCGGCGGCGCGGCGCGGCGGGGAGGGGAGGGAGGCCCCCACCCCACCTCTATGACGTCATGGGGAAAACCAGAAAATTCCTTGAAAATATGTCTTATTACTACTAACGCTTCCATGGGTCGGATTACACGTTAAACTGTGGGTCCCTCTAGGGCTAACAACTCTAGTTGTAATATGATTCTGTACACTTTCAAAAGCAAAGATTCAAGACAAACGAAGGTTAACATGGTCCTAGTTGACCCAAACGAGCATACTTACGGGAAATGACTAAATATAATCTAATACTTGGAAAGGGGAGCAAACAGTCAGTCAGTCAGATAAAAAATCTGAATATCACACTCGTCTCTTCTCTTTGAGCTCAACATATTGATTTGTACATAAAAAAAAAACACTCCCGCACTCATAAAAGGTTAAGTTTTAAGAAGGTTTTGGGCAGGCATAAGGAAAATGGATTTAGGTACGGACAATGTAGGTAAAAAACGTACTTTTCCCATACCGATTGCTCATCACACCCAATTGATTGCATATACCATCGAAACATAGTAGTATTGATATGTCAAAGTCGAGTAGACTCAAATCACGGTAGACACACAACTATATAGGAAGACACACATACACACACACTCACAAGTTCATGCATACACCACAGTTCAATACATCGCCACACACATATACCTAACGGGGGGAGGGGGGGAAAGGGAACTGAATATCCTACGTTCAGACTGACGAGTTACAGAATGTGCAAAGTATGACATGTTTTCGACGTACACTTCAATGGTCATCCCACGCAACTGACTACATCTACCATCAACACATAGGTGGTCACTTCTTTTCAATTCTAAAGTTTTTTACTTTTTATAATAATATCTCTTTCCCCCTTCTATTTTGGCTACTGTATTACAGAATACCCTATTATCCATCAGTACTGCATTGTGATCAGTTTCCTGACACCCCACAAGATAGTCATCAGCCTTTGTTATAAAGATATCCAACATGTTTGGTCCTCTTGTGTTCAGCTCTACTACATGTGTCAAACCTCCTTCTCTTAGTAAGATATAGGCAAATCTCTGTTCCCTTGAGTTATTAATCTTATTTCCTACCCAGTTAATACCTTGTAAATTTATATCCCTTCCATTGATCACCATTCTACCCTCACTTCTGAATTGTAAATATGAACTCAGTTTTTCTCCGAGAACCTCATCTTTGTCATTAATCTTCCACTACGGTAAGCAGCCAACACCCTGATTTTATTCTTCTTATCACCCCAAAATTCTACCTCTAGTAATTCATGGTAATGTTCTATGAACACTAGAGATATGTAGTAATCTTCGCTATCCAGAATGAATAACGCTCCACCAATTGATCCTCCATCTCTGCGGTAGCCACCAGGGAAAACCTCATTGTATAATATTATTCTTAGCCAAGAATCTACTCCTATAACTATTTATTGTGCATATATCTGTTTTAAGATCGCTAATTCTATCACTTTGTTCATTATACGTCTAAAGTTCACCAATAAAACTTATTTTTGGCTTTGAGCTATTTTCAGGACTAACCTTTATTATTCCAGTTGTATCCTCGTCTATTATTATTTCAATAGCTTCATCTAATTCGTTATTTTTTTTCCATCATACATTTTCAATCAGTATCCCTTTGATCGCAAATTTTTATCCCCTCACATGCAGCTCCTGTTCTAAAAAAGGCTCAGATCTGACCCCATCATAACTGAAAGTGGGCTTCCTTACAGCTTCAGCTAACAACTAAGAAAGTACTCTCTTCCTTCTTCTATTTAGGTGTAGGACATACTTAATAAGACTCCACCTACCAATGGTGTTCACAGGCACAACTTCCGAAACCGAACTAGAGCCTCTTCCAAGTAACACATTTACTCCACTTACGTTGTGTTACAACTGCGGTCGATCATGGTGACTTAGAATCTGCACGAGCTCCACCCAGGTATGTTGTGCCTGCTTCATCACATTCATTAGGTTATTCTGTGTGTTATAACTTGCGTTCCTATTAATACTATTGCCCGCATCTCCCACTATAACTACTCTATCATCCTTAATGAAATAATTACAAAGTGATCCTATATCCTCTATTACCTACACCAAGGTTACACTGGGTTTGAAAAAGCTTGTGACCTGCTAGCCTATGCCTAATTTATCGTGCAGAAGATGCCCTACACCTATCCTATTGCTACTACCTACCAGCAGAACCTTTTTCTTCTTATTATATCGTTCAACGCCTCAGGTTAAATGTGGAAGAGTACTCTTCTATAATAGTGCGAAGTAAATTAAAACGATGTTTCGAATACTCACTATTTAACATCACACTAAGCGACTGCAGACACTATCGTAGCAGCTTGTATCGAAGTATCATCAACTGCGAATGTGTAAAAGGTTGCGCAACACAACTATTTTTCTGTTGTTACTGTCATAGTAATGAGAATACCAGGTTACAGCTGTGAAATTATTGTATTGCTAAATGTTCTTAATACGTGTCTGTTGAGAATAATCGTACCGTAGGATGGGGTTGAAAAAAAAATAAAAAAATCTTAAAGTATGTAAAACCAAAAAAAAAATAAAAGATTAATTTCTCCCAAAACCGTCGTACAACTTAAACCTAACACATAAAACTTAATTATCCCTCATGATCAGCTTCAAAACCTATGCATATTCCTAATTAACATTGTTCTTTTGCGGTTAAAAGCTGTAACAAAAGCAGATAGCAGTGAAATGTTAATTGAAAGATTAAAAAACAAAATCATCGAATGTGTAAATTATAAAGTTTTAATTGCGCTGTAACCCATCTACATGACAGACGTAAATTCCTAGTAGACTACAGAAATCAATAAAAGAGACATTAATTATTGCATATTTTATTCGAACTTAGCTGTATAAGTTATGGTACATCTCTAAGAATGACGACATTGAGGAGTTTAAATATTACTAAATCTTGAAGCAATCAACCAGAACATTATGAGCCTGAAACTCATTCTTTGACCGAAGGTCAGTGGCGTACGGAGAAAGCCATATTAAACGCTTTTTAAACACCAATGTTTCCGTCTCCCCGCTCCTGACTTACACTATTCGTGCAGATAGTAGGAAAACAGAATTATATATATATATTTTAATAAATTGCAGCGTTATTTATCAGTATGATATCTTAATTCCACCCAGTAGCGGCTCGTCGTTAAAGGCTCTGAGGCGGAGCCGCTCCAAAAGATAATATTAAAATATGTTTTAAAATAAAGTAATACAGAATTTAAATTAACAGGAAGCATTTCCAGAATTTTACACACACGTTTAAACACTGGCAGTCAATATTTTTAGTACTGTTGATATAAAAGAATGTTTCTCAAACGGGTAATACTTTTAAGGCTGCACCTTTGGACGCCATTACTTTGCATGTAGCCGAGTATTGGGGGCGTGGCTTTTACGAAGCACTGCTCTTATGGGTTTTCTGTAGGCTCAGACTGGCTTGGTGTACCAACTCCGTCATGATTTTCTTGTAACGCTAGTTACAAAGTAGGGAAATCAGCAGAGTGGTTGAACTTCCACTCTCGAATCCCTGTCACTGTATCTCCAGTTTATACTTTCATGCGTCATTAATTGACGTTAAATATTTATATTTTGACAATGTAAAAGCTACTTTTATGTTTTGGACGTTGGTAATTGTACAGGCACACTAAATTTGTAAACATTCCGCTAAAGTGCACTAGAATACAGTGACATAAGTTTCACCATCTAGCGAGGATTTGTCGAACGATTAGATGAAATAAGCGCGCGAAACATATCATTATCTAAGTTGCTAAAGGAGTTTACACTAGAAAGTATGTTATTTGGAATTTTCTTTTTGTGTGTTTTGTGGTTGAGCCTGAACTCTTGTGAATTATATTTTCGTTTTTGAAAATAGCTGCAGCTTTCTGGCACTCTGAATATACAATATGAATTCGACAGGAATTCTTCACGGGTCTTCTGCCGGATAAGATCTTCTAAACACGACGTTTCGGCAGTCACCTCCGCTGCCTTCATCTGGTGAGCTGTCATCGCGAAGTAGCTGCCGCGACGGTTCGGCATGATTCTCTAAGAATTTTCAATAATAAATTTACAGAAGATTTCTATTATGGTAACCTTTGTCGCATACACGTACCTAAATTCTTACGAGTTCCTTAAATCGACAGGGATGTCGAACTTCTGTTCCTGAACAAAAATTGAGCTTTAATCATAAACTGAACGAACATTCGAGCAGTTTACTTCTTTATTTGTACGCTACAGAGCGGTGCTAGAAATCTAAAATTTACATGTGGAGACGATTTTCAATACATATAATTTCATATTTTGGAGTCTGTAGATACGTATTTCTTAGGCGGGTAGTAAAACACTAGTTAAGTACTTCATGAAAAAAGGGCAGATGTCGCAAAGACATGTTCTTTTATTACCTGACCCGTTGTTTTTTAAATACGTTTAATTATGTTTTTATATATATTTTTTATTCTTCTATTTTTATGATGAAACTTAATGCAGAATTGCTTCTCTGACTATACAGTATCCCCCAGGGTGTCACAGGTAGCACCAATAGGACCTCAACTTGGTCTGGAATTGCTTCTACTTGGATCCAGCCACTTCTGTTAATTTTCCTCTCAATATCCCTTGGTCCTGCAAATACCGAGATTGCGAAGTCATTTAAATACTGCCTATGTTAGCGTTCCAATAACAAATGGGTAGCTTTCGACTTGTTTAAATTTGTAGCGGAATCATATGGTCGCCCAATAGTTACACTGGCGGAAATTAAAATGACAAAATTCATACATGAATTTTAGGAAATTGAAGATATATCCAGGGCCATACCTAGAAGAAATGATAACAAATGGAAATGGATCAGGCTAAGTTATTACCTTTAGATACAGTTGTCAATGAGAAATGCGCGCAACTTGAGCACCAATACATTCGTGGATCCTTGCCTGCATTGACTCAACAAGTGTTCGAATGTCTTAGTGTATGTCTCACTACGCGTGCATGTCTTTTGCAGTCAGTTGCACATTTTGTGCGCTGGGTGACCATGTGATCTAATGTGTCTAGTCCTGGTATCCTTGAAATGCTCTATTGGGGACAAATCTGTACAAATTGTGTGACGATGGCCGCAGTATGAGGACGGGCACAGTCTTGTTGGAAAATGCGATTTGGTTGGTGAACATGAAGGGTATCACAATAAGATGCAGTACCCCGTCCACATAGTGATGGGCTTTCATTGCCTTCAACAACAACCGACTCAGTCATGCTGTCGAAACTAATTGCCGCCAAAACATGACACCGGTGGCTAGAGGTGTGCAAAGTGACTCACTAAAAAGAGCGGTGTTCATTTGATCACTCTACGAAAAGAACTAGTTCTTTTGAACGATTCACTAGCTCAGTTTTATTTGAGACCTTTTTTTTTGGGTCTCACCCCTTAGAATCCGGTTACACTCCCACTTTACGATGAAATACCCCCCTTAAATCAACTTTGATGCAATTAGTATACTTTTTACCTTTTTTTTTTTTTTTTTTTTTTTGATCTTCGGAATTAGCCTACTTATGACCGACTCAACTAGAAGAACTACCGTTCACTTTTAGTGAGTGACTGCTCATTCGCTCTTTTAAAAGAACTGTTATAAAGAACTGATTCACTCGCGAACGACCCATCTCTACCAGTGGCTGCATTTGCGTGACGTTTTGAAATCACAGCAGGTAAGCCGTTTCTCCACTACGCCTGCGAACATGTCGTCGATTATCAGTTTACCACAGACAGAATCGAGACTCGTCTCTAAACACAAATGTATGCCATTCTCATGTCCATTTGTGTATCGCATTGCACCAGGTTAGATGATGGCAATGAAATTAGATTAAAGGGAGATATTGCACACGGGACAAAGAGTGTATCCCACCTACAAGCGATTAGTTTACAATCGTACGGGGGGGGGGGGGGGGGGTGACTATCTGTAAACAATGAAGTCAACCATCTGCCAGCAACAGCAACCCACACCATTTGGCGATCTTCATGTGCCTGTTATCCATCTGAATGGACCCATGCCTTCTCCAGGAGTATTAGAGCCTTCTTTCATCCACTGTGAAACACGTCTGTATATTGACATTGCACTACGGACAATCGTTTGGGAGATTTAACAATATGCTGCACTCTTTAAAAACACGTCAATTCTCCGACCTCTCTCACAGTTAGACATTAGGGTGTAGAGCAGTGTTTCCTAACCTTCTTTGGGTCATGTCCCACTTTCAACATTTTTTTTGCCCCCCATACATAATTTTTAATAAAAAAATTATTTGTTATTAAAGTAACTGATATAGGATGGTTTTTGAAAGAAAACACTTTAATATTATCATAAAACACAGTAAGTAAAATTTAAAAAACATATAATGAAATACAAAAATTCAAATTCATTTATTATGGCAATTTAGTGTGATCCTTTTAAGAATTTGCTTTTTTGCTATATTTTGTAACCATATCTGGCATTGTGTTTAAATAACCCAAAGAGAAAGCGGTAAAGTCGTATCAAGTCAATTTCTAAATTGCCCCCCTAAAAAAACCAAATTGCCCCCCTGTGGGGCGTGGGCCCCACGTTGGGAAACACTGGTGTAGAGAGTTGTTACTCTTCGCCTTGGCATACTTAGCCAACAAAAACTTGTGGACCACAAAGTGTTATGTTACACCACACTGTTCACCGCTTATACGCTAAAAAAAAAAATATATATATATATATAATTCTCATACATTTTATTACATATAAAACTTTAAATGTTTAATCATTTAATACTCTTCATGCGGATATACTTGGGGCCAAATTTCATTCATTTATCACAACACCGTCTTGGTGTTGGGATTTTAATTTGCGTCAGTTTGTGTATCAATTGCTAAGTGTAAAAGGTCGAGCTGCACTTTGCCAATACTGGTCTGTACCGTCACCGCAAAGACAGTCGGCCCAGTGACGGCTCACCCCTTCCCGTCCACACTTTACCCTAGCTCGCCCGTGTTCCTACCCGGTCTTTGTCTCCTTTAACGTTTTCAAGTGATTGTTTCAGGGAATCAGTTGTTGGAGATAACAGGTAGGTTTGACACACTACTTTATTATAGAGTACTGTACTTTATTTTGCACAGTTTTGGTACCAAAGTACATTAATTTTTTTTTTTACCGACACACGCAATCACCTAACTGGTTCATCTTTTATGTACAAAATTAGTATCCCAGCGCAGTATTAACAGTATCAACGAAATTTTAATGAAATGTCAATCATTTCGCACTTGACGTGTTTGTTTTGTCTGAGGTTCTTTTCGATTCACTTAGTATTTTTTGTTTGTGAAGAACGAGATTATAACATATTTTAATATAAATATAGAATTAAAGATTTTGTATAGTAAAAATAATAATTTCATGTTATCTCAGAGTTCTAGTCACAGAGTTTCTTATTGGGAAACTCGCAGTGCACCTACATCGTAGTCACTTAACTTGAAAAGAAGACCTACAGATTAACATGAAATTCGAACCACCGAGCGTCATTTGCATTAACAGATAAAAGATTTGCCAGTGGTAAATGTCAATTTTAAAGCGCACAAAAATTACAGTTGAGACCGGGATTTGAACTGGGACTTTCAGTTTCCAAATCGCACGCAGTAACCATTTGAATCACCAATCCGAATATAGATGTAATGAAAAATAAGTTTCCAAAATGATAAAATAAACATTTTTTCTATACCAACTATTTTTGCTATCAAAAGACATTAATCCACTTTTATGTGTTTGAATACATATTTTTCAGTGCTTCTAGATTAGTCTAGCGTCTGGTTACGGCGTGCGATTCGGTAGTGACAGGTTCGGTTACAAATGCGGATCTCGGCTGCAATTTTTGTGGGTCTTAAAAATGATGTTCAACTCTGAAAAGCTTTTTTTTTTTTTTTTTTAATGTGAAGATGCTAGGACTCTTCCTACATTTTACGAACATCTGATGAACATATATGAAAAAAAAATGTGTTTTTTTTTCAAGCAAATAATAATATGAAAACAACATTTAGTCGTAAAAGAAGGGAAATTCCCGAACTCTCTCTATGCGCTTCTATACATCCAGCAGGCCGACACTGGTCCGCACCGTCAAAACATAAACCAATCCAATGAGGGCCGAGTGTCGGACTGAGGCCCGATATTCAGAGGAGTTAAAATTAATTTACTTTCGATCACCGGTGAGCAACACGTGGTTAAAATCTTGCGATATTGACTATTGAACATGAAGTAACTCAAATTGATAATTTTGAAGATGTGATTACGAGTTTGCAGCAGCTAAAAACTAAAAAGAGGAGATTGCGAAAGCAATTGTTTTTGTTTATTTGTGTATTTTTTAAATGATGTTAATATTACAATTTATGAACTATAATTTTTAATAACAATAAATGGTTATTTAATTATATTTTATTAATATCATATCTAAAGACTGACGACAGCAAAAAAAAATCATATTTTACACTTACAAGATATTATATTTTATTTAATTTTGAATTTAAGTATTCAAGGGGTGACACCATCGATAACCGCCCCGCCTATTTACTGATAAAAAGTTGTGAGATATTCTTCTTAATCAATTACACAATTTCTGAAACAGAATGGTTGTTCTCGACGTTATGGATTTTTTTAAAGAAAATCTTGATTTAGCAATTATTCATTTTTATTAAAATGAACGGCATAACGTGTATTATTTACTCTAATACTTGTTAAACCCAAAAGAGGTCTCAGGGAAATCTTGGCTTTTGTGAATTTGTAAGACTGACAAAGCAACACAGTAGAGGCAGTCATTTAGGTAGGAATTTTACTGTCATAGTAAACATAACGAAGAAGTCTTTTTTTTTGTAGTTTGATGTTGGTTGATAGCTTATTCTGAGGCTTCTTACTTTTTTGGATCTAATTTTTGCGCCTTAGCAAGCATTTTGTATCTGAATTTACTAATATTCCTGTTTACAACCAATTTTCATGTCGAAATACTTCCTTCGACAATACGCACGTCATTTAAAGCAATGGGCTCGCGTCCGGTTCGGTCTGTGAGAGCGACGCCGTGCTTGCATTGTTACCAGCATCTGAGAAGGTGTCGCGAAAACTGCGCCCAGTGAAATCTGCGACCAGAACTCTCAACAATGCTGTAGCGGTATGAAATCGGTGTTTATTATTGAATAGGTTTAAACTGGTTGTATTGTTAACAGCTGCCCCGCCGGCGCTCTGAGAGGATTGCTACATTTGTGGCCTATGTTTCTAAACAGCTGTTAACACTACACTTGTATTATAGTTAATAATTGTTATAAAGACTTATGTTTTATTCTGCCTTAAAAGACGTAGAAAAGAATAGTCATAACGAGGCAGATACTTACGGAATCGTAGTAGATTTCATACAAAAACTCCCTTTCCCTCACAATACCAGTGCAGGAAAAAATATTCCACTATCGGTAGTTGTGGGTAACTGTTTTTGCATTTATGACTTCAAAACCATAAAAAGCAAAATCTATACCTACCATGAACGCACTGCGAAAAATGGGGAAATGAAGTTTCCTCTTTCCATAATCACTTCATAGCACATTTCATCCCCCAAACTGCAGAAGAAACCCACCTTTTTTCGACAGATGTACAGGGCAGAACAGGAATCATACGGTTTTATAAATTATATTTGACCTTTCCCTTATATGTAAGCTTGCCAGACGTCCCGGTTTGACCGGGACAGTCCAGGTTTTTAGACAAAGTCCCGGTGTCCCAGCCGGTTTACCTTCCGTCCCGGTAAAAATTAAATTTGGTTATAAACTATAATTTATAGATATAGATGACCAAAAATGTCTTGAAACAATTAACTGTGAAGTATAACTTAGGATAATTACTATTGTCATTTATTTAACTGTACTGTATGAAAAGTGAAAACTATAAAAGAATGAGGGTCTGCTAATAAATAAATATTGTCATCACATCGCTTTCTCTCTCCAATCATGACCATGCGCATGCGCTCTCCGGGCGAGTCCAGTATTGTATTAGTATTAGTCCTCGTGTGCAGTAACAATGTTACTGTAACATTGGACTCGCCCACCTTCACCCTTGCGAAAGTCGCCTGCGATAGAAATGTCAGTCTGTTCCTGCCTAGCCTACGGTGCCAGTTGTGTTAGTGAGCTAACGCTGTTTTACAGTATTTATGTTTCAAGTTTAAGTTCATGCTTTCTCTGTGAAAATGCCAAAACGTTAGTGTAAATTCACTGAAGATTTACAGAATGAATTTACTTTTTTGAAAAAAGGTATTTACCGGTGTCAAGGCGATAGAGTTAAATGCTTACATTACAATTCTGAGTTTTCGGTTGCTCACGGTGGGCGATCGCGTATAAAAGATCATTTGCAGTCTGTTGAACACAAAAATAGTTTAGCATGTGCTGCTGGCTCGTCAAAAATGAGTAGTTTTTTTACGACTGCGAGTTCTAATGACAAAAACTTAGACTTAGCAGCGAATGAGGTGACCTTTGCTTACCACATAGCAAACCATAGCCTAAGTTTCAATTCGAACTCTTGTTCATCAAAACTGATTTCCAAGTTTTTTGAGCCTAAATTCTCACTCGGAAAAACTAAGTGTGAGGCAATAGTTTTAAATGTCATATCTCCTTTAGCTCAGGAAGAGCTTAAAGAAGACTTAACCAAGTCAAACTATGTATCTGTAACCATAGATACCTCAAACAGAAAGGAGATAAAACTTGTGCCAATTCTTGTGCGCTATTTTAATCCTAATTCAGGTGTGCAAGTAAAGCTTTTAGATTTCAAATCTGTGGCGGGTGAAACATCGGAAACGCTGACAAATCACTTATGCTCTGTCCTGTTGCAAAACGATTTGAACAACAAAGTAGTTGGCTTTTGTGGAGATAACTGCAACACTAACTTTGGAAGTGTGAAAAGAGCAGGGAAAAACAACGTTTTTCATCGACTCAAGAATAGCATAGGGCGGGAAATCAGTGGAATCGGATGTGGAGCACACATTGTGCACAACTGTGTGCAAACTGCAGTAGATAGTCTCCCAATCGATATTGAAGCCTTGCTTGTGAAGATTTATAAATACTTCCACATATACACAGTCCGTATAACAAAACTAAAAGAATTTTGTGAATATACCGAGGTAGAGTACCACAAACTCCTTCAACATGGGAACACCCGGTTTCTATCAATGATGCCTGCGCTGGAAAGACTTTTACAAATTTTTGAAGGTCTGAAAGCATTTTTTTTAGACCAAGAAATGTGTCCATCAGCAATAAAAATTTTTTTTACTGATTCAAAGGGCGAGCTCTCCTTATGGTTTGTCCATGGAGAGCTTGCACTGTTTAACAAGGCCATTCTGGGAATGGAAAAAAATAACTCTACAGCTTTTGAGGTTGCTGAAGCTCATAAAGCTCTTAAAAGAAACCTGACAGAAAGAAAGGCTTCAAACTATGGCCGCAAAGAACATCTACAAGAATCTAGATGAGCAACTCCAAAACAGTGTGAAAGAAGAATTTGATGGCTTTTATGACAGATGCATTGCATACTTGGACCTCTGGGAGAATAGTTTTGGAAACGCTGAACAGTTTTCATGGATCAATCTGACCAAAACAAATGCTGTTGATTGGAAAAACGCCGAAACATCTGCTGACACTATTAATAGAAGCCTTCTTGATGTACCCGGTATGAAAATAAACAATGATCAGTTGTTTGACGAAGTTGTGCTTGCTAAGCAGTACTCTCAGTCAAACTGGGAACAGTGGAAGCAAGAGGCGGCCACCAGAAATGTGATTATTTCAAGTGAAGAAAAATGGCTCAGGCTGTTTCGTCACTTCAGGGAGAATCAGATAGAAGCCCCCAATCTGATCAACATTGTTGAGTATGCCTTCTGCTTACCTGGGACATCAGCACCAGTTGAGAGGGTATTTTCTTTGATGAACAATGCATGGACTGATGACAGGGGTTTGATGAAAGAATCTACAGTTAAAGGCTTGATGTAAAATTAATATCGGATCAACTTGTGAAGATTTTTACAACAAGATTAAAACCAAAAAAGACTTTCTAAAAAAAGTGCTCACCAATGAAAAGTACATGTAAAAACTGTTAAAATTGTTATTCCTCATCCAAAGGGTTTCTTCTCACAATCTTACTTAGTCAACTTATTACATTTATATGTAAACATTCACATGTAAGAAATAAAATATTTAAATTTGTATTTTAGTATAATTTATTATTACCCCTGGTTTAGGTTCCTAATCAGTAATTACTGATCATTAACCATTTATTAGGTATTCATAGCATTGAGAATAAACTACCCTCTAAAACACTCTGAAATCCACCAAGTGTGTGGACCCTTGAATACCCATGACGCTGGGGGGGGGGGGGGGGAATTCTAGTGTCCCAGTTGAACATTTCAGAAATCTGGCAAGCCTACTTATATGTAATGTAAGAATCAAGCACTATTTTCCAGTGAGGAGTCACAGTTTTCTCCCATGTGATTCTATCTTTGCTGTTATAAAGAGACGATTAAAAAGTGTGGACAGAATCTACACACCTGATCAATATTCAAAAATTACTAATGAATCGTCTGCAAATGAAGGGAAAATTGAAACAGGTTTTTTGGGAGACAATGACAGCATCCTAGAGTTTAACAAGTGGTGGCCCTAGCACTTTAAAAAGTATGTGCTCCCAAGTGAAGCTCGAAATCAAAAAACGTTGGGAAAGAAGGGACGAGTTGTTTAAAATATCAGAACACTACTATTCCGAAAGAGGTAGTCCGTTTAGGTTATGATAAAATTGGAGAAATAATAACAGTAATAATAACTTTTAAGAACATTTGCAGACACGAAACCCATCAATGCCAAAAAAAGGATGACGTTAAGAAAGTGCTACATATGCCATTTTCTATGATGCTATAATGTGGCCACCTGCCGAGAATGATTCTGATGATGATTAGTTACGTAAAGTAAAATATATAAGCTGGTGGATTTTATGCAAAACTACAGTAATTTCAATGGTAAATTAAATGTAATTTCATATAATATAACTTTTTAAACTTTTAGTTTACATGTACTGTTCAAACAAACAAAATATCCATACATGATAAACAAAATGTGAAAAAAGTAATATTTTATTTTTCCCCTTGGTTTATTATTAAAAGTACACATGTCCGGGTTACTTAAAAATCTACAGAAAGCACATAAGAGGGCGTCCATAAATTACGTGAGGTGGAATCAGGCTGGTTGGGGGGGAGGGTGCGTCCGGCGAAATCTTACCAAATCTCACTAAGGGGGAGGGGGGATCAACGGAAATCTCAAATGAGGTTTTCGAAATTTTGATGGATTGTAGAGCTGTTACCTGATTTGGAAGGGTGAGACCTAAAAAAAAGTTCTCAAAAAGTTGCGAGGGCGAGGGGGGGGGGGGGTCGGACCAGATCTCAAGAAGTCTCACCAGAGAGAGGGGGGGGGAGGTCCGGAAATCCGGAAAAAGCCTCACGTAATTTATGGTTGCCCCCTAATATACGCAATAAATTCCAAATATACGTCAAAAGTGTATTATATGTTACTTCATCACTTGCAGTAAAAATATTTTTTTAAAAATAAATTTTAATAGAATTATTGTGTTTTCCCGTAAACTTCATGGAAATTGACATGTGCCCTTAGACGACCTTGGCCAGTCCGATCTGTTTAGTACCGCAGTGGAGTCTCAGAACAGTGTTGCAGATCAGCAAAAATTTCAACTTTCAGTAACGATCGCGAAAAAATTCTAAGAATGAATACTTAACTTGCGATACAAAGTGATGTGCTTTTTAACCGACTTCAAAAAAGGAGGAGGTTCTCAATTCGTCTGATTTTTTTTTTTTTTTTTTTTTTTTTGGATCTATGTTCAGTGATATCTTTGCCAATTATGAACCGATTTAAATGAAATTTTCTTAGTGGATAGAGTATACCTTCAAAGTGGTGCCATATAAATTTAATTAATAAACCACCCCCTCTACCCTTTTACACCCCTTATTTTTTATACAAACCAAGATTTTTATCCGATTTCTTTGAAACTTTGCACACATATACTTTAAAATAAAGCAAAAAATAATGTCAACATTTGGTTTGCGTAAACACAACCCCTCTCCCTCTTTGCACCCCATCAATTTTTGACAGTGTTCTTTGTACAAAACCATAGTCGACACCGTTTGACGGATCACCATGAAAGTTGGCACATATATGTATTTTTTCATGGAGAAGCCTTCTGACCAAAAAACTAAAAAAAAGTCCCCTCTACCTAATTGCACCCCTTAATTTCAATGCAAACCCTCATTTTTTAACCAATTTCGATAGAACTTTACACAGGTATGCTTTAAAACAAGGAGAAATATAGTCAACATTTGGTTTGCTAAAACCTAAAACTTCTCCCTCTTTCCACCCCTTCAATATTTGTCTATGTTCTTTATACAAAGCCATAGTCGACACAGTTTGACCGCTAACCATGAAAGTTAGCACATATAAGTATTTTTACGTGGAGAAGGTTTCTGAGAAAAATAAATAAAAAGCCATCCCCTCTCCCATTTCATACCCCTTAATTTTTATACAAACTTACAATTTTTAGCTGATCTGGATAGAACCTTGCACACGTATACTTTAAAATGAGAAAAATTCTTTCAATAATAGGTTTGCTAAAACCGAAACCTTCTACCTCTTTCCACCCCCTTAATTTTTGTCAGTGCTCATTATACAAAGATACAGTTTCTGTCCGATTTTGAAGGAAGTATGCACATGTATATTTTAAAACAAGCAGAAAAATACTGTCCACATTTGGTTTACAGAAACCAAATCCCTCTTCACCTTTCCATACCCTTAATTTTTGTTATGTTCTTTTTTTAAAGCTACAGTTTCTATCCAATTCTGAAGGAACTTTGCGCACTTATACCTTAAAACAAATAGAAAATTACTGTCTACATTTGGTATACAAAAGCGGAAGCCTTTTTTCCCTTTACCCCACAAACCCTTTAATTTCTAATGTTCTTTATTGGAACACACAGTTTTAAATCTGTTAAAAATAAATTCAGCAGTTTTCAAGTTATGTCAGATTACTCATAAAATAAACGTGTCTTAATGCATTAACATATACGTTAGATTTTAACTTGGACCACAAGTTTTCAAGTTGCGAAAACTCGTTAAAAATTGGTATTTTTTATATGTCGCGAGAACAAGCAGACATATTCCGGTTACAAATTTTGTATGTCCTCTGTATTAATGCATGGATGGTACATGTTTCGATCACTGAGTAGCAACTAAACCTATATCCTCACACCTCGCGACTCTCCTTCGTTGCCATTGTTGCCGTAATACCCGTCAATCCGTCACCTTTGGTTTGTTGTGGAATGTCAACCTGTGAAAGAAAGAAAAATTGTTGTTTCACAGATAATAGAACCTTGTCATTTCTATGACAGCTTTCTCATCGTGCGGAATATTTGATAATTATTTATCATGCTTCAAACCGATCCGGTGAGCATGATTTTTCTGACCTTTCATTAAGTCAATTATATATCAATATTTAATAAATAAAAGTTTTATAAACGAAATAAATAATAAAAAATGACAATAATAAGGAATGACGATAATACATTAAATTTGCTGTGTAGCTCTTACCGTATGATGCAGTCCGCCAGACGTCACTGTAGCGGTAAAGATATCCCTTGATCAGCAACGAGACAGAGCCACAGTTTAAGAAGACGACTCCAGTAAAAACTGCTTCCGCGTCATTATATGCTGTAGTGTCGCATCAAACAGCAAATAAAATGCAGCAATTAATTCGTCGCTGTGGCAGGCTGCCTGCTGAGTGACAGCTGACACCGACTCAAAAATAAAAAAAACTCACTATTGCTGAAATTTCGATAATCGTAATGCAAAATTGGCCATTTACATTTATTTTCTTCTAATCTAGGTTTAATGTAAGACAAACTATTTTTTGAATAGATTTCGCAACCTCGTCATTTCTGTGAGTGCTTTTTCATCATGTGGACTATTTAATAATTTATTTGCATCTAAATCAGACAAAGCAATGCCTTCTAAAGTTTTTACGCGACTAAGTGCCACATAAATCTGACCTTTGGCAAAATTCTTTTTGCCTAAATCAATTACTGCCTTATCGAGGGTTGTTCCCTGTAATTTATGGACAGTTACAGCCCAACTTATGATGAGTGGTACCATTCTGCGCTCCACATCTCCATATCCTCTCTGCGCTTGAAATGTCGTGCAAGCAGGTGAAATTGCTACGCAACCATCAATGTCTTTCATTCTAAGACCAATTGTCGCGTCATCAAATTTTATTAGTACAGCTCAGGTAAGTCTCCTTCTTCTATTTGATCTCTTCGGAGAGCAGGCCATTTAATTTCTTTTCAACAATCCCCATCGCGCCATTCACGAGGCCATCGGATGTGGAAATATTACGCCTCAGCATAACTCTAGATTGAATACCCAGCTTTATAGTAGGTAAGAAACCTCCACAGTTATTAACGTCGCTTGGAATAGCATTGTCTGGTGGCTTCCTACCATAAGTTGCCGCCTCACGAGACTCGTCTACAGCATTTATTGTGTACACACGACAAACCTTAGCATTTTTCGCTGTCATTTTTTCATTATATGTGTTAACTTGTCTAAGGGTGGGGAAAATACGGACAGCAGCACCATCAGCAAAATCACCTAACAAAGGTACGTGTCGTCGCTCACATAATAATTCCAGATGAATCGTCGTTAATTCACCAACCCGCAAACTATTCAATAGATCAATGAACTCAATGTCATTCCGTTGTCGCATGTTTAATGTCAGTTCGCAGAATGAGAACTGCTGCCATAAGTTAACTTCAGCTTAAAATTGTGCTGGTTGAATGAAACACCAATGCCCTTTTACCGGTGGGAGTTGAAGCATATCTCCAAAAAGTAATATATGTACGCCACCAAATAATTTATCATTATTTTTATATTCTTGAAGACGCAGGTGTATAATTCGCAAATTTTCATATGATACCATAGAAATTTCATCAATGATCAGCCAGTTAATATAGTGCCATTTACATCTTTCACTCTCTAACTTTTGTCCTTTTATTTTTTTGTACATCATGGTATTCCCTTTTTCTATTGGAAGTGAGAATATTGAGTGCAACGTTTTCCCAAATATTTGTCGAGCGGCTACTCCTGTTAACGAACCGACTTCAACAAATTTCGCCTTGAGCAATATATCTACAGTGGGAGCATAACACCGTTTGATATGCTCCACGAGTAATTTTAAAACAAAAGATTTTCCACTTCCTGCACCACCTGTGATAAATAATAATAAATGGCCTTCATGTCCATGCAGATCATTTTCTACAGCGGTAGAAACTTTTTGGAAAAGATCTCTCTGTTGTACATTTAGTCCTCGAATATTTCCAAGAAAGATTTCATCTGGCATTGCGGATCTTTCACATACGTCTTCACAATAACTATCATCATCATTCACGATTTGTTCGCCACTACAAATCAAATGAGGATTAATATCATCTATATCTCGGGCAGCATTAAGTGCCACTGCTTGGGCAAGAGCCTGATGTATAATTCGTTCCGCGTGAGCAAACTCTTCTGCACTCACGTTGCCCTGTAATGGTCTGAGTTTCCGTCGCCGTCTAATGAAACACTCCTCAGCAGTTTCCTCATCCAGGAGAAGTTCATTTTCTTTACGGAATGGTACGTGGCAAACCAACAATCTGTAGTAATAAGCTTCTTTGTCACTGTTCAACGTAAAGTATCGTGTGCGCCATACAGCTGCTTTATTTCTTATGCTCATCCGCGTGTTGTCTTTCAGTCGTATAAATCTTTCCGGCGGAGCATCTTCACCCCTTAACTCTTCATCACCATCGTCTTCCCTCCATGGTGAGTTAGACACAGTTTCAAAGCGCACAGCAAATTCAGCAAGACTAAAGTCTTCTAGATCGTCTGGGCGTAATATGTATCGATCAAAAATATTATTGCAAATGGATGTGTCTTCGCTGTCAAATCGTAAAAGTCTGAAACGTTCACTTGGTTTACAACTGTTTACAAAAACTGTTTTTCGTGAAGACACTTTCAGTGGTAAATGGCATAATCTGAATGCACATTCTGGCGCACTTACAAGGCGCTGAGATAGAATAGCCATGGAGACTGCAAATAGCTGTCTCCAGACGGGACCACCTTGCCTTTTGGCCTTCGCAACGGCTTCTCGTACAACTTCACCCGTATCATGAGGCTCGCACTTACTAGCGTATTTAGCAACATAGTATGAAACTGCGGTTATGTTTCCACACGGCTGCACATCAATATTTCCTTCCCATAGACTCAGTAGAACAGGACTGTAATTATTCACCATGTTTTCATCAACAGTTCTTTTCAAACAACAAAATCTGCCTTTGTTCGCTATTACTTCATCAGGACCTAAGCAAACAGTAGTCTCGTAAGGTGTCCTCGGTAAACCAAAACGGCAACATCTATCACTGCGGTTTTTGCAACACGTGGCAGTGTGTTTATGTATTTGCACATCTTCTATTAACTTCTGCCATGTAGGATTACTGTGGCTTAACGAACATGAGACTACCCTTTCAATAACCTCGATACCCTCTGGAGTAGTGAAATCTGGAATGTTATCACACCAAACCAACATATGAAGATATGGGCTTCCACGATTTTGGAACTCGATTCTATACCAAAAGTCAAGAACTGGGCCACGTAAGCAGTCTGGATCGCGTTTAAGGAATCGCATGAGAGCGTTTACACGTACTGTAAATTGTCGAGAGACAGCTACTGGATGTCTGTGTACCAACTCCAAACGTTCAGGGAACGACAGAATCTCTGCTTCATTTATATCACGACCATCTGCAATTAGTAAAGCCTTGATCATATCTGGCCAATTAAGGTCATTGCAGGAGAAAGTCATGAACCATGTAGGAGGCCCTAAAGTTCGGACCATTGCAATGAGTTCTGAGCAACATTTCTGCCAATAAGACGCTGAGCCTCTTATGTTCCTCATTGTCAGATGCATGTTATCTACGAGACCCTGAGGTGTTTGCTCACCCTGGCCCTGACACATCCTGCATGAAACAGAAACAATGGATTTAGCTCGATAATATTCAGCGATGGAAAGAGCAAAAAACAAATAGTCATTTCGATTAAATCTCTTATCCATGCTCATTACTCGACTTTGGAAATAATCCAAAGGAGTAATCAGAATCTCTCTTTCCTCTCCAAATGCATTTCTTCCATCAGGAAAAAGACAATACCAGGCGAGTTCTTCCGTACGTCGCTCTCGATCTACATTTAAAGGCGGCGCTGTTTTCCTTGTAACCTGGGCTAACCTCATCTCGTCATTGTTGGTATTTGGTTTAGGATTCAAAGAAACGATACTTTCCAGATTAGGCACCGTTTCGTCTATGCTACGTAGCATACTCGTTGTTTCAATAAGTACAGTGTTATTTGGATTAATCTCTGATTGATGTTTTTCTTGTTTCTGAATTGAGGCCAGCCGTGATGTTTGTAGAGGATTGTCTCTATTTCTTAAATTAAAACTCTCTGAATGAGATGCTCTTGGCTGCAGCTTCTGGTTCTGATTAGTTAACTGCTGAGTATTCAACGCCTGTCTGTTCATTCGTGTTTGTTCTTCCGGAGTTATAATCAAAGGAGTTAGTGAGTACACATTATGATTTGATAGATCCTGTATTTTCTGTTGAGTGGAATATAAATTTCGCCGCAATATGCGATATAAATCATTTAAATTCTCAAATTTCATGCAACAAGCTGCGCCTCGCCTTGAAGCTTTAGCTCCCTTAGGCCCACGAGTATGAGAATCGAATAACCAATATTTATTAGTACTAGTCTCGAATTTATGATATATTGCCACAGTTGTGGCATTTGCTGTGAGCAACCCACTACAGTTGTCCATAAAAAACAATACCAATGCGTTTTTTAGGTTAGGAAAGCCGTCAGAACTGCGGTCATTATCTATTGACCATTGACATTGTTTTCGACAACTGAGATGTTAACTTTGTTCCTGTTATATATTACTTGCTGTGCAAGATCACTTGCAGCTAGATATAGTCAATAAAGGTTTTGTGTCGGAACTCTTTCTGGTAAAGCTGATTTTTTCAAGGGTGATAGACCTTGATGAGAGGATTATTTTCTGAAAAGTCCCCGAAAATTCCAATGGAGCTTCCCTCCCTACCCCACCTTTAAGTTTAAAAATGTAGTTTTACGCAATCGCATACAACTTTTTAACCAAACGTTTGTTAAGGTTATATTACTTACAGTTTTATTCCCTGATAAATATTCTACAACTTTTATAATAATATAATTTATGATAAGTGCAGCAGTTTTCCCGTAAATTAACGAAATTTGTAAAAAAACAATATTTTTTTGCCACCTATCTACGTTTTTGCAAAACCATACTTTTATTATTCGCCAAATAAAAAAATGCTTCCAATAAAACTTGTAGCATATATATTCCTGAGTACATCGGTGTATAAACATATACAGTTATGTGTATTACTCTACTAGTAACATAGAAAACAGTAGCTAGGTTTTGAGCGCGAGAGCGCTGGGGAGTCGGCGGGCTTAGACGAAAGGCGCCTTATCCTCATATGCCTATTCAATTAGTTAATACTGTAATTATAACATCTATTTTTAACACTTATACTCGTACTAGCCCATAGTGTGTTGACCTTTAATTTGTAATTTAGTAAATATTTGTGTATAATCAAAATAACATTAGAGTGATATGAGAAGTAAAATTTGTTTTTCTGATTGTAACATATTTGAATTAAAGATTTTAATTTTATTCATAATTAATTATTGTACACATTTGTATGCCAGTTTTGGTTCGGGGGATTTAACCTAGCCTTGTTATATCAGGCCATTCCATTATCCACCACCTATGGACCCGCCGTGTCCCGGACTGGCTAAACCGGCAGCTGTTTTAAATTACTTGTGTTTTAAAACAGCATCACGGACCTCCCACCCACCACAGATATTATATACACCGATTTAATGTTTACAAGTCATGATTATTGTAACTCATAAAACTTATTTTATGTTTAGAAGCATGTCTCTTTGATAACGGTTACATATTAATCTGTATGAGGAAATTCATCATCTTCTTCTGAATACAGGTGCGAATTTAGGCAAGATAAGCCACTACAGTGTTCACACATTGCAGTGCAACTCAGGTTCACTTTTCTACATCCACAGTATTGTCCGCATCCTTGTTTACAAGAACATGACACTAAGTACAGCAGTTCGTTTGGAGCAAATGGCTTCGAGGTAGGAATTGGTTTCAATGTTCTTTTGGTACCTCTCATTTCTTTCAGGTTTTCAATTTTCCAACCCCAGTTTGTAGCATCAAGAGTATTACCTAACCATTTTTGAACTTGCAAAAATATTCTCAGCGAATGTTCACGACATGCCTCAAACGTTGGAGGTAATGTTGCTAGATGAAAATTTGATCTAAGGGAACTTTTCTTTGTTACTGTCAAGAACTTGTAGTAACGGGCTTCATTCAGATTTGAATATTTCTCTAACCCATAAAAACATAAAAAAAATTTCTCACCAGCAATCAAAAGGTCCTCTCTTGTTGTAGAATCATCCAAAAACTTCCTCGCTGTATTCTGCATATCAGGTTTCGATCTGAGCAATTCTATCGCTTTTAATTTGCCCATTCCATACATGCTGGATGTGGTATCACATCCGGTCATAGCGTGACAAAACAGAAGTAACTGACGTTGATCTCCAAACTATTCTATGAGAGTGGCGATTCTGTAGTACACTGTTCATGGAACTGCACCCCCTATCTCTTTACAGAAGTATATACAAGTACTTTCAGGAGCCAGTGCCGTAAGTAATACTATTAAGTCGGTATCGGTTCCAACGACAAATACCTTACAGTCACTTCTCTGCTGTTGAATTGCTGTCATAACAATGTGCACATCAGCATCATCTTCCGCTGTAACAACTTGTAGTCCTCGTTTTCTGAATTCAGATGCCAAAGCTAGTACCAGTTTTCTCTTGTTACTAGTATTTCCAAAAAATTCCTCTTTTCCAGTAACACAAATTGTGTTTTCATCAAATACTATGTCAGGTGAAGATCTTTTGGCTGCTCTTCTGTTTTGCTCTTCATTTTTCGTTGTTGGCTCGTCTGGATAGCCATCAAATACTACAATTGAATTAGATCCATATTTATTTACAACATATGTACAGTAAGTTTCTAAGATGACGCCATAGGAACAATGTCTTGGCCACGCTACTTTGTGTAGAAGAAATCCCCCGTCCAAAACATAAGTTGCACCATTTTGGTCCGTTACGTCGATGACACCTTCTTCAAATACCTTTATCAGTGACGATTTTGTTCTTTTTCGTAAGGATACATCATCAAACAAAGCAGGTGGTCGAGGAGCCAGTTCGAATTCCAAGTAAGTCTTCAATTTTCCGGGACTGTCGCACACACATAAAATAAGGTTAAAAAGTTGTTGGGAGTTCACACAAACTTCTTTTGATCGTACCAATGCTGACTTCTGCACTGCTTGAGTCTTAACCATATCCTTCCTGTGAAGTTTAATATCATGGAAGTTAGTTCCCTTCATTTTGGCTATGGCTGAGAGACCGACATCATAAGCTTCATCGCAGTTTATTGAGTCATCACACACGAATCCAGATGTTAATGAAACTAATTCACCTGATAGTTTTGTAAAAGGATTGTGTGTTTGGAACTATGTTGTAAATGTTTGCAGGTCCGACAAATCTCTTTCGCGTCTAGATACGCGAAGTTCAACATGCTGCTCATTGTACTGAATTGATGTCCCAAAATAAGCTTCCACAGCATCATGAATTTTTAAGAAAAATTGTGTTCCGAGGACCCATTTCGATAGAGTGCTGTCGGTTATGCCTCGTCCATGAGTTAGGCCCCCAACGGATTTCATGGGACGCATCAAACCCTGTTCGATGCACATGTCAGTCCACGTCCCAGACCAGTATTTCCCCGTTCTTCTTACAGTGAAATGTTCTTTAAAGAGACCAAATTCTAGTGGAGATAGTTTAGAGCCAAGTTTAGTCATTTCTTGTGCATAAAGATGTGCGGATTTAGCATATGGCAGATGGCCTGCAGCGTGAAAGTATGGGAGCATTTCAATTGTAGTACTTAAATGGAGGTCCCAATTACCGGATCTTTCTGCGTAAATAAACATCATTATGAGGTCAATGCATTTAAGAAGATTTATCCAAAGCTTAGTTGTTCTGCTGAGCGTTTTCACATTATTTAAACACTCATTAAATTGATTCAATGCTGCCTTTACAGTTGGATCTTCGAGAATTTCAGCTTCAATGCGTTTATTTTCAAGGAGCTGCTTAGAAAATGCCTCAAGAGTTGTAAGGGATTCTTTAATCTCGGGAAACTGATCTTTCATGACATTTATAAGAGCGCAAGCAGTAAGATTATATGCACGTACACACCTTGCATATGCATGACCGTTCAGCATGTGACTTGCAGTATTTTTTCCGTAAACCGTTGCCCATAATTCTTCCAAGCCACTGCCCTCCATTATCTTACCAACAGAACCAAAAAACGACATCAACAGATGAAATCCGCCTAACCTTAAAGTGATTTTTGAAACCTCTGATCCAGGATTTGCTGATGCCACAATTTCAGACGCCTTTAAGTACAAGGGTTGATCAAATGTAATTATACAATTGCGATTTTGTGTCTTACATTCATCTGCGGCGTAGCTAATAGCTGAATATATCGTGGAGGGATTACTTGGGTCCATATTTACAAATGGAACTCCAATATGTAGGTAGCTTCGCATTTTTCTTTGGTTCTCATTGCCGATGTCATGTATGCTTGGCTGTATGCTTGATGTGGCTAGCCACATCACATTGATTGGTAACATCGCGTTCATCGTTTTGCATTCGATTCCTATGTCCTTTTTCATATCATCAATATCCTCGATTATTGTTTTTCAGAGACCACTCCGGTTTTTTATTTTTGCATAGGAAAGAATAAGAAAAGTTTCGGGAACAAATGTTCCTGACGCGATTCTTTCTACCTCCACTTGTGTCTCAACACTCGTACTTGGCGTAATACACTTTATTCCCCTCATTGCGTGGAAGGTATTTAAACCGTCCAACGTGCGTACATTGACATCTGCATTGTCAAATACATATTGTATGAATGCTTCATCACTTATTTTTGGTGAACCTGATTTAATAAGTGAATTCATATATTGATTAACTTCATTATATGAAACACAGACACCCATTGATGTAAGGACATCAATGAGGTGTTTAGAACCATAAAGCCTATGAAGTGTTAGTCCTATTCCAGTTTGGACAGGGGACAAAAATGACCTAGGTCTTACTGCAGAAATTATGGCATGATTTATAACAGTAAACTTTCGCTCTGTTTTACGCCCATCCCCTGTCTTCTTCTTTGTAACCCTACTTGTGAAACTTTTCAAACTTTCTGGAACTAGATTATCACCTCCAGCTCTGATCTCATCTAAAGTTGGATATGTTTGATTGTTGTATGTCATTTTTTGAATGTCTTCTCTTATAATATCTGCGGCAGCCCGCACTATTCACAAACGTTCTGTCATATGATGCGAGTCTCTTTCTTTATACCATTGGTCAACAAGTTTGTGTGCATAATCAGACAAACATAATACATTCTTTCTCCCACTTATATTTGAAATAAATAAGCGGTCCTTGAAATGTTCTTTTAGCAGATTTTTCAGGTGACGATCTGAATATGTTTCCTGTAAACAAGAAATCTGTTTTAGAAGGTCTTGCAGTTCCTTTAACGTAAACTGGCATTCATCACTTTCCTCTATATGTTTGCACAATTTGTAAAATGATTCTTTTAGCTGTGTCTGATGACTACTAGCAAACGTATGAGTTGGTTTGGATGTACAAAAATCCCTGTAGCAATATTTATGATATCTTGCTTCAGGTGCCACAAGATCACTGACGCTGAGAAGTCTGGTCTTAACCCTTTCTCCCCACTGATCTTCCCGTTCATCACACCTTTTTAGAATGTTTTCTCTTATGTCTATCGTTGTTACCACATGTATTGGTTTTCTACGTTGCGAAGGGGATTTTGTATCCGTCTTAGCATTTTTTCCACACAGAAAACAGTCACTTTTAAAATCAAATCGCTCTTCGGTACTTCTTAAAACAATTGGTGGCAATGATGAGGTTGAAGGTAAATTTATATTGGGTGTCTCCGATTTTCTGATAGTTGCTAAAACTGTTGTCGGCCATGTATAGTTTAGTCTACACTTTTTGTGGACGGTTATCTTTTGTTGATATTTTAACTTTTCACTTAATCCATCATTGAGTCTTAAACTGGTTTCAATAATAGTTTTTAGCCCCTTCTCAACCACTACAGTATCTCTTTCTAATTGTTCCCCACAAAAAACACAAGAATATTTTAACGTGTCCATTATAACGAAGATATCAAATTAATTAAAATTTAAAACTATCTAAGAATAACAGAATTAAAACTCATTGTGCAACCTCCTTAGTTCATACTTTAACGACACAATTTTCGATTTAACTAAAGTAACCATTGTCTTTCTGGATTTTAAAATTATTAGTCTAGTAACTTACTCTGTATTGCTAGTTCTTGAAAACACAGTAGAGTCCTAATTTATTAAAACGTTACAGTATAACCACTGTCTTACTTATTTACAATGTCACACACAAAACACTAAAATACAAAAGATAAAATCGAAATTCACCGGACGAACTCACTTGACGCACTGCCAAACTGAACTGACACTTTGTTTATGTCTACGTAGAGTCTAGGAGAGATCCCGCGCCTCGCCAGTGGTGCCAACTTCATAGTTTCGTCATTACGGCTCCAACAATTACTTTAAAGCTTCAGTTAAGTAGTATTCTTGGTGATCGTTATTACTTAAATTTGAATTTTGTTGAACGTGCTGTTTTATAAAATGTGTATGGAAGTGGTGGGATGTACTTAAAATGTATGCTAAAAGTAATGAAATATAGGGGCTAATAAAGATTTTCTTACATTAGCAACTATCCCTGACACGTTAGATCAAACGAACGCTGTTAAATGCATTAAAATTATTTCTGGAAATTATAGCACCTTCATTCTTCCTCTTACACAACGGGCGCGGCCGGCTCACTCTGCCCGCCGACTCCCGGGCGCACACGCGCTCAAAACCCAGCTACTGTTTTCTATGTTAATAGTAGAGTAATACACATAACTGTATATGTTTATACACCGATGTACTCAGGAATATATGAGCTACAACTTTCATTCGAGCATTTTTTCATTTGGTGACGAATAAAAATATGGTTTTGCAAAAACGTAGATAGGTGGCAAAAAAATATTGTTTTTTTTTTTTTACAACATTTCGTTAATTTACGGGAAAACTGCTGCACATATCATAATTTATGTTATTATAAAAGTTGTAGAATATTTATCAGGGAATAAAACTGTAAGTAATATAACCTTAATAAACTTTTGGTTAAAAAGTTATATGCGATTGCGTAAAACTCTACATTTTAAACTTAAAGGGGGGGTAGGGGGGAAGCTCCATTGGAATTTTCGGGGACTTTTGAAAAAATGTCTCTCTAATAGTGATCTACTACTGGGAGAAAATTCAGCTTTACCAGAGAAAGTTCCGACATTCACTGTTTTTGGCCCTTTATTGACTGGGCTAATATTGAGGGTTAACTTCTCCAGCTGCGGGGTTGTCTCTAGTGACAATGCAATCACGGTAGAACTTGTCTCCGAGTATTACAATGTAATCAATGTCGCTTTTAGTCCATTGGCTAGGTTCGAAAGTACAGAATGCGACACTTGCTATTGCAGCTATGGCAGTACATTGCTTGCCGCGAGATTCTAAATTAAATCTTGAATCAGCTTGATGAAATGATCCGTGTAATATGGCAACGTTTTCATTCACATCTACGTAATTGTTTCGAGGAGTAGATGGTAACTCTGTGGACTCACTGTCATTTATAGGCTCTTCAGCAATCTGAATTTTGTCTGAAATGTCAACAACGTTCTGAAAATGGGGTCTGACATCTCTGTAGAGTACATTGTTAGATATCAACCAAGATAGAGCACCACGCAATCTCTTTACATCCACAACAAACTCGTGATAGCGTTGCAGATTTTCGAGATTTTCCACAACCAAGACAAGCCAATTTTGGTTTGGCTCAAGTGGCAGTTGTTCAGCTACTTCAACAACATCTTTTGCGAACAAAACTACCTGTCCCTTACACCAATCTTGACAGAAACGATTTTGTAGCTTCATTATTTTCAAAAACGGTACAACTCGGCACAAAAAACGTTCTTCAAGTTTAGTCAAATTCGATAACTCTTGAGGTATAGTAGCGACTGTCATATTATTCCAAAAGGCAGTCGGCGGAATTTTGCGTTTTCTGATATTATTTTGACATCGGTAACATGTTGTAATAATACCTAAAGAAATAAGTTCTTTGGGTAATAATGAACTGTACATTTGAGTTTGTAAGTTGCAACGCTGTTGTGGATATAACGCTTTGTTACAAACGGTGCATGGAACGTCTGCGAAAATATTAATCGCCTTTTCAAAATCATTTTTTGTAGATATGTCCCTGCGATTGTGATTCGCTTGTCGCATAACTTCTGAACGATTCAATCTGGATACAGCTGATTCGTTTGATAATCGTTTGTTTACCAAGCCGAGGTGATGAGAACGTTGCTCTTCGGTTTCTTTTGACAAACGTTCGTGTATCAAGCCGAGGCGGTGAGAACGTTGCTCTTCGGTTTCGTTTGACAAATGTTCGTGTATCAAGCCGAGTCGATGAGATCGTTGCTCTTCGGTTTCATTAGACAAACGCTCAAGTATCAAGCCAAGTCGATTAAAATGATTTTCTGAAGTTTCATTATGTCGGATAAATTTTTTATATGCTCGCATTTGCGAAAGTCTATGCGCATGATGTTCATCACTTTCTCTTGAAATATTGTTTGCATTTATTTCCCTATTTATTCTTAAACGGTCATACCTTTTGTCACTTGTTTCGCCTACACGGTGCTGTCTCATTCGTGCAGCGTTTTTGGAAGGCCTACCCATCTTTAAAACACAAAAAATATAATATCACTAAAAATTTGAAAATAAAATAATTTTTACAAAAAATAAAAATAAAATAAAACCGCCTTCAAATAAATGCTTTCACTAAAAAATTTAAAATAACTTTATACCTAGTTTACAACAAATTAAATCTAAATGAAAGATATTTTATGTTACTGTTATTGGAAATTTGACATTAATCAGTTATTTTTGGAGTCGGTGCCAGACAAAGCAAAAAAAAAGAGAGAGAGAAAGACAGCAATTAGGATCTGAGATACCCGTTTAAAAGTTCTGGACAAGTGGCCAGAACATAATCGATTACTTACATATAATATTTAAACCATGATCTCATTCATACTACAACCTCTGCATGCACCTCCTCGGAAGTACTTACTCAGCCTGAAGCATATTACGAACATCTCGTAATAGAGTGGAATACCTGTGCAATCGTATTTCGCCAAATTTAGAATCTAATCACTATTAGCATAGCGTTTAGCGCATGAAGAAGCCTGCCAGTCGACAATGTAATGCCAGATATATGCCTCAACCGTCAACTAGGCCGAACGAAAGACTACAACACCGTCTGATTTGTAATCGTAGTCAGTAGATACTTGGCTGTCCGGGTCGTCGTCGTCCAGAGCATTTACTGCTTTATCTTCTTAAGCAGTTTATTGCGAAGGGTTTGTCTGTTGACACTTCCTTCAAACGTTAAAAGGTCAGTTCCATTACTTTTGATGTGTCTTTTGGTTTGCTCGGATCTATTTTTAGTTTTATGTCAATATAGACAGCGGTCTCTTGTGCTTGTCGTACAATGTGTAGTATTGCCCTAAGTTGGAAAATTAAGGGATTGTTTGAGTTTCTGGATGCTCGGTAAAAAGATCTTGTTATCTGTGCGATTCTTTCTTCGAGCATCGGAATACCTGCGGCTTCGTGCAGGTCAGCTGTGGGAAACCGGAGAGGCACATATAGTGCTCGCCGAAGCGCACGATTCTGCATGGTCTGCAGCCTTTTTATCGCGGACCTGGAGGCGTAGCCCCATACGGGACAAGCGTACTCAATTACCGGTCTTATCAGGCTGCAATATACGCTCACTCCGGTATTGGCTGCCAGTGCACTGTCCGTATTTAAAATAGGGTACAGCTTCCTCAGCCTCGTTGCAGCTTTGAGTCGGGTCTCCTCAATGTGACGCTTCCATGTGAGCCTGGAGTCAAGCGTCACACCAAGGTATTTTACAGTGGTTGACCACTCGATGTCCTCTCCGTGAAGTCGTAGTTTTGTTGTCTGGTTCCGCTGGCGATCACGTTTCCCCAGACGTCTGGTCAGCATTATTGCTTGGGTCTTGGTCGAGTTTATGGTAATCCTCCACCGCCTGGCCCAGGCTTCCGTTTGTTGAAGTACTTGTTGTAGACGGCGAATGGCAGCAGCTTTACATCTATGCGCGGTGAAGTTGGCCGTGTCATTCGCGTATAGGGCTGTGCGAACCGTTGCTGGAGCAGGGATGTCGGCAGTATACAGGTTGTACAGTACCGGCCCTAGTACTGACCCTTGCGGCACACTTGCATTGATTGGGCGGCGAGAAGATAGATCATTACCAACTCTCACTCTGAAGGATCTTCCAGTGATGTAACTCCTTATTAGCTTCACAAGCGGGCCGAGGAGTCCCTGGTTCTAAAGCTTATAAAGTAATCCGCTGTGCCAAACGAAGTCAAATGCTCGTGCCACATCTAGTAGAACTAGCGGACAGTAGCTCCGGTGGTTGAATGCGGTGGTGGCGCGCTCGACTATGCGCATGATCTGCTGGGTGGCGGAGTGACCCCTCTGGAAACCAAACTGGAACTCCGAGATGATGTTCTCTCTGCGGATGTGTTCTTCCATCTTCTTGAGAAGGAGCCTCTCAAAGACCTTGCTTAGTGATGGGAGGAGGCTTATGGGCCTGTAGTTTTGGGGGAAAGTGCCGTTCTTCCCTGGCTTCTGTACTCCGATAACCGTTGCCTGCTTCCAGCATCGGGGGTAGTGTTGAGTGCGTAATATACAGTTGAACAGCTCGGTTATGCGTTCTATTGCTGGAGCTGGAAGGATTTTCAGCAGCCTATTTCCCAGGTTATCATTCCAGGTGCCTTTTTGATGTTTAATCTGGAGATGATTCGGCGAACTTCTTCTGCAGAGACCTCGTCGATCTGGTAGCCGTCATCATCAGCGGCGAGGAAGCGCCGCAGTCTTCTGCGGATATCCGCAGATTCTTCCTCGTCGTCGTCCTGCGCAGGCCGAAACTGTTTCTCAAAGTGGTCGGCGAGGGCATTGGCATTGTCTTTGTCGCTTAAGACTAGTCCCCTTCCGCCATGTAGCGGGGGCATTCTTGTGCGCTTCTTGGTGAACCGGCGGGTCTCCACCCACAGATTACCGTCGGTGACGTTCAGCGACGCCAGGCGAGCGGCCCATTCTCTGTTGCGGTGTTCCTGGAGACTCACCTTCAGCTCGCGCTGCAGGCGATTTAGGAGGCGCCTGGTGTTGGGCTGTCTCGTAAGCCTCCACTCCTTAGCCACTCTGTTCTTGTGTCTAATCTGAGCCAACAGATTTGGCGGTAATTGACGTGACTGTTGTCTTGTCGCGGGAGGAGGCGTCGCAGAGTTCGCTGCGTCAAGGATGACAGATGAGACCTGTTTTATAGCCGCCTCAATTTGCCTCTCGTCCAGTGGGCGCAGGCGCTGGATGGATTCTGAGACTTCTTCGCGGAACCGTTCCCAGTTTGTACGGTTATAATTAAATTCATTTGGAACAATTCGTCTCCATGATCCAACGTCGATGCTCATCATGACTGGAGAGTGGTCTGATGAGAGCCTGTTCATGGTGGTTGCTGAGACGAATCCAGCGATGCCTCGGGTGATTACTATGTCAAGGACATCAGGGCGGCTGCCACTCCAGGGGAGGTGGGTCGGCTCGTCCTGGCCCCAGACCTGGAGATTGTTCCTGGTACTCATTCTGTATAGCTGGTTTCCCGCTGGATTGCTGACTCTTGACTTCCATGCAGGATGTTTTGCATTGAATTCGCCTCCAATGATGAGCTTACCCCTAAGGGTGAGCAGCTGGCGGATATCATCTTCAATTGGTGCTCTTCGTGGCGGTCTGTATGACCGGTCCCGATGTGGTTGCCATTTCGATTGCTGTTGCTTCGATTATTTGCAGTGGTGGAGTGTGTACCGTGTGGTGAGGGATGCCTCTTTTAATGTATATGTCCACTCCTCCTCCCGCAGTGGGTCTGTCATGACGGTAGCACAGGTAGTTGGCTACCGTTGCTCTAAAATCAGGTTTTAAGTGAGTTTCGGCTACTAGACATATGTCTACGTTCTCTTCCCGTAGGAATTGCCGAAACTCACCGAGTTGTTGGAAAATGCCGTCGGCATACCATATTCATATTGATATGCCATCTATGTTAACTCTGTCCATGACTGGCGTGGGAATTCTGTGGAATGTCAGCTCGGTGAGCCGTCGTAATTGCGGATTTAATGTCCGCGGCCAATTGATCGAACTTTGTCAGTAGTGTCGTTAATATTGTCAGAAGTGACCCAACAATGTCGAACAGACGATCCATAGCTGCTCCTCCCTCGTTGCTTAGTGTGGGGAGTGGATAGTGCTGTTGGTGGTTTTGCCTTGCTTGAGTGGGCAAGCCTTGAGTTTCTGCCGCTTGTGGCAGTGATTCTGTATTGTCTCGCGATTGGCTAGTTGATGCCACCGCGTAGGAGGTCATTGGAGTTGTTTTCTTTGACGGTTTGGTGTTGTTCTTCTTCTTATTTGGACCTTGTGCCTTTTCCTTCGGGATTTGGCGCTTTGGTGGCTTCTGAGATGTCTTGGGTGACTTCTGAGATGTCGTGGAAGTTGCGTTATTGTCGCCTCGTCGTGGTTGGTTCCGTTCTGTGGTGGGTTTGTCAGCCGGTGGCCGGAATCCTGTCTTTTCTTTTCCTCACGCTGGTTTTGCGCGTTGGCAGCCTGTTCTGCAGTGACTCCGCGCTGCCTGTCCCTTGCCCGTTTGAAGGCCATGCAGCCTTTATAGCTGGTCACATGCTGACCACCGCAATTTGCACATTTGGGACTACCGTCCCCGTTTATTAGAGTGCAGTAATTTGATAAATGTGCTCCTGCACACTTAACACACTTTGAGGGCATGTTGCAGTTGCGGGCGACATGTCCTAGGGCCTGGCAATTGAAACATTGAACTGGGCCATTGGAGGATTTCAGTTTTTCAACAGAGATGCGCAGTGACATAAGAGACTCCAGTTGAAAGATTTTTCTATTTTGGGGCCTGTCAGGCATGACCACCAAAAAGAGTGGCATAATGTCTGAAGTGCCAGGTCTCTTCAGTTGGGCCACTGTGCGTATCTCAAGTCCGAGATCTTCAAGCTCTTCCTTGATGTCATCTGTTGGTAATGTTGAGGGCATCCCACGGAGGACGACCTTCAGTATCTTCTCAGCAGCAGAAGGGGAGGTATAATAGGGTATGCCCTTCCTCTGCAATGCTGCGGTCACCTTAAGGTAGTGATCGGTCGAACTGAAGGTTAGCTTGACCTTGTCGCCTCCGGCCGACTTCGCTTGGAAGGGTTGATTTTCCAGAATGCCTTTGATCATTTGGTACAGTTTCTTATAACTGTTTTGAAATTGTACCATAATAGGAGGAATCAAATGCTTTGATTGTTGCTGTTGTCCCTGCTGCTGTTGTTGTTGTATATGCTGTTGCTGCTGCGGCTGCTGTTGTTGCTGCTGCCACTGCTGTTGTTGCTGCTGCGGCTGCTGTTGTTGTTGCTGCTGCAGCTGTGGCCATATTTGCTGCTGCTGCAACTGCTGTTGTTGCTGCTGCTGTTGTTGAATATATTGTTGCAGCTGTTGCTGCTGCGGCTGCTGTTGTTGCTGACGCTGCTGTTGCTGCTGCTGCTGCTGTGGCCGTGTTTGCTGCTGCAACTGCTGTTGTTGCTGCTGCTGCTGCTTCGTTCCTTCCTGGTACAGCGCGTCATATCGGTTTCTGAGTTCTATTCTGCTGAGGTCTAGGGTCGGTGGAGGCTTTCTGGTGCGACGCGCCTGCGTGAACCCTTCGCCGTCTGGTTTATCTCCGGCTGAGCTCGTTTTTCGGTTTTTGTTCGTGGATGTTCCACGAATCTGAAGTGTTGCGGATGGTTCTGGGAAACTGAAGGCACCGATGATTTTCTTCTTTACCGCCTTTTTGTCTTTGCTGGTCGTGGCGAGCTGCGACACAGGGATGCTGATTTTTAGTATGAATGGCTCTCTTCTCACTCCTCGACATCTTCGCTTTACCACCGAGGAGCGGTGAGGTGCACCGCTTAGTTGCACGGGAGTCGAGTCCGTGGGCAGGCCCGGTTGTCGTTTGCGTTGTGTGAACATTGTCAGCTGTATCCATATTCGAATCCAAGTTCGGTTGCCAGGTCGTCGTACCATGTTGCGTAGCCGTCCTATTCATATCCGTTGCCAAGTCCGTTTCCGTTAGCCGGGTAGTCAACGTGGCCGCTGCTGCCGCCGGCAAAGCCGAGTGCGCTGGGGCACTCGGCCCGCCTGGCGCGGCGCGACAGTGCGGTGAGCACTTTCCTCATCGCACATCTTGACTCAGCGGATGCCAACTCGAAACTAGGCTGTCCGGGCTTAAGCTACTCGATATATAGCTCTCGCTCGTGCGGACGGAGCAGGTCACGTGTCTTCCCCCACCAGACCATGCCGCTCCCCACCAGGCCAACGAAACACGTGACGGCTCAGAATCTTTGATTGGTCGAGTAAACCGAACTCTCCAGACGGTCACGGGCCTCGGATATATAACAGCACAACACACAGATTGAAGACGCAGTTCTGCTCAGAAGAAGACAACAGAAGGATGGTCGAAACGTCGACTGCACACACCGTGACGCGGTGCCACCTGGACAGCCAAGAACCAGCATCTAATTTTTTTTCGTAAACTGTCACCCGCAAAAACAATATCAGCCTGACTATGTATATGCTTTAAAAATATTTGAAATTTTCTTCATACACCCCGTCTTGTCTTTAAAGCGTTCGTCGCGATGTTACTGCTGGCACCGACTCCAAAAATAACTGATTAATGTCAAATTTCCAATAATAGTAACATAAAATATCTTTCATTTAGATTTAATTTGTTGTAAACTAGGTATAAAGTTATTTTCAATTTTTTAGTGAAAGCATTTATTTGAAGGCGGTTTTATTTTTTTGTAAAAATTATTTTTGATTCGAAACATTTGCGTGTCTATTTTTTTTTTAATAGAAATTAGTTTGGCTGTTTCGGCCGTGTAATGTAAAATGTTGTCGCTGACTAGTTTCCGTTCTATTTGTTCACGCAAAAACTTCCAGGCCACGATTTAGTGAGACCAGTTTGGTCGTCTAAAGGGGCCTTTAGAATGATTAGGACGGCCCGGCAGTGACACAAAGAGAACAGGTATTGGCCGCAGATTCCACAGATTTTAGGTTGGCCGCCAATTTCACTGTTCGCAGTTTTCACATATCCATATGAGAAGGCGGTGTAGCAATAGCTTCCAAAATAAATGTAGTAACAAAGTAAAATGCTTCCTGATCTTTGTGCAAAACAAATTTCAGGGAAATAGCTTCGTCAAGAAGAAAGTGCATAACTTACAAATTTGTTCCAAGACTTTTCACCTTTGGAATTTCCAGGGATTTTTCTTATGTTTTGGGGGTTAACCGGGTATGCGTGCCAAATTACTTGTCAATTGAAAGTTGTGCGGAATTATGATCAGGGACTGTCGTAATCGTTTCGAATGGTCTGAATTCTACAAACTTCGTAGTAAGATGAAGAAATGAAGTAAAATTTCGCACATTAGCTTACTAAGCTCCATTTCGAATAAAAATTTTGTGACATATAATGAGTTAGGTAGAAATGGGAATTGTTCTTCCAGGAATCATTAGTAAAAAACTGGTTATGTGTAGCAATATTTGTCAGTAGCTGTTTTAAATACTCGTAGTTTTATAGGTACTGCTGATATATTTCAGCAATTAGTAGGCACTGGAAGATTAATTGATGATGCATCTGGATACAATTCTACAGACGTTCGTTCTTTAAAGCAATTTCTTACAGCACAGGAATAAAGTGACTGCTACCTATCCAGAATTTTAAGTCATCTGATGATCTTGAAATACTCCGCCGATCTAATTACTGTTTTAATTAACAACTATTGTCATGTCAGAAACTTCATTGGATATATTTTTCAAAAGCATGAGCCCATGTTTGTCCCAAACAGATGGCTTTATTTCTGCGGCTATACATTAAGGGAAATATTTTCACTTCTTTGATTTTGCATTTGAAATGGCCATTGATTTAGCAAAATACAATATTTTGAAGCGGAGATTCGAGGTGGTTTCTTCAGCTTTAACAAATTGTGTTCTAAAGGCACCAATCTATCATTTTTACTTTTCAACAAAGAGCTTTGTAGAGACAATCCAAAAGCGGTAGATTTCCCTCCCTCCCCCCCTTTCTCTCTCTCTTAATAAATTCATTAGCGGTATATCTAAACTGGCAGTGATATACTTTTGGAGCTCAGCCTACCATGTTCCTCACAGTCCCTTCAGGTTTACCGGTGTCCAATTGGGGTCACTACACGTCTATTTATTGAATTAATAAATCAACTTTCATCTTAAATAATAGAAATAAACAGTTAACAATATTTTAATTAGCAAAACAAAACATTAATTTAAAAATTTTCATCCTGCATTAAATATGCATATGCATTTTGCACTTTTGTTTTAAATCTAATTCTAGTAATTAAGTAAATAATCAAATATGGAAAGTATTGAGATCATATTACATACCTTACAGTAAACCAAATCAGATTGAAAAATAATCTATCTACTAAACAGTCAAACAATCACTTCATTTGGAAGGAATTACGTACAGTATACCATAATATGGCCGCTGACTATATTATAGTCAGCGGCCGAGAATTCAATTCCTGCCTCCCTCAAATAAGTATTGTGTTTAAACTACAATTTCAGGTATCAGAAGTTCACCAAATTTGGCCGTGACTCTTGTTCCGTCACATCTTAAGTCAATAACATGAGTTTAGAGGTCGAGACCAATGCTTGTCAGCACGAATCGTGTGTTCAAAGCAAGCCAAGATTGAAATGTGTTTCTTTGCGGTGAGCATAAATATTCGAATATTGGTGACTAGATGACTGACACCCACGACTTCGTACGCGGGAATAAAAAATTTCGTTGCCAGAATTAAATATAGAAAGCTGTCGGTAACGTAGGATTGGTCCCAAACTACACCGAGTCGAAGCCCATCACTATATCATTCTACCGTCGAACATGCCTCATGAAGAGAATCAATTTCCAACATATTTAAAAACAGAAAATCAAACGGAGGTGCGGGGATGTGGGGGGAGGGTGGTTTAACTAAGGGCAGCTCTTTTTCAGCATGGACTTTTCTTCTTTCTTCAGCAGGAGCATCCGATTCTTGGATTCTAATAACTTTAGCTGTTCGTGCTCTGCTAGAGAAATACCTTAGGACAGTTTACAGCCGCAAGGCAAGTTAAAAAGAAGATAAAATAAACTGGTGCCAGAAACATTTAAGCAGACAAAAAGTAATAGTTAAGAGAAAATCGATATCTGTACCAAATAATACGTTTTGTCTCTAAACGAAATTTATTAACAAACCACGCTAAGCGAGAAACACAGCTTGAACAACCAACCCACCATTGCAGACTAACACACACACACCCGCCACTCCGTCAACATTCGATAAGTTATCAAAATTTCGTGACTAGAACTGTTATTCAATCGGAAAAATAAGTCACGTGCTCTTCCTTCAGATACAAAGTAATTCCTTGTAAAATTCCATCAACACAGAACCATTTAGTCGTTAAAACATAACAAAAAGACGGAAACTTACTCCGCATTTAGAGTATTATTAGTGCAGATCACACACACACACACACAAACTGACTACGAGAATAACAACCCCTGAGGGATCAATATAACGTAAAAAAGTGCACACGTACAGCATTGTTAGACTGCCCACGATTTGCCTCGCATTGCACTCCTAATTTGGTGATATCTACAGTTTAACATGCAATCCGAACAACCGACGGCCCCGGCGTGATTTATACTATCAAAAACAATTTTTAAAAATCTTGGCTTCCTCGGGGATTTTAACCGAAGTTCACGCCCCAAACATCAACATGCAAGCGCTTTAACCAGTGAGCTTCTGGACCGCTACATACAAATGTAGTACAGTAACGTACACATCCTACAGTTCTGTCAATCACCGTTCAGCAATTTTTCAAGTCCATCCTAATGCCAAATAGCATACTGCGAAGTATCGACACAATTAGTAACGAATTTTTCGGCAATATTTCTGTCACTTTAATTACGAATTTCCCTGCTCCTAATTTGAACCGGACAACTTCGATTCGACAGGAGATTTTTCAACCAAATGTAGACAGTATTTTTCTCCTTGTTTCAAAGGATAAGTGTGCAAAGTTTCATCGGTACCGGATGAAACCTGTGAATTTGTATGAAGAACAAACAAACATTAATACATTAATCTTTATATATATAGATTTGTTGGATCATTTGCTCATCTAAACTGAAAGAAAATCTTTGTAAGTTGTATTTGCATTTTTTTATAACTGTTGATCTTATAATATTAATAGAATAAGAAAGTTTGATTCCACTTTTTAACCGACTTCAAAGAAAGAGAAGTTTCTCAATTCGTAATTTTTTTTTTATGTATGTTCACCGATGTCTTCGCCAATTTTGATAAACCATCCCTTCTATCCCTTTTCCCCCCTTAAATTTTATACAAAACAACATTTTTTATCCGATTTCGATGTAACTTTGGACACATATAATTTAAAAAAAGAGAAAAATACTGTCAACCTTTGGTTTGCAGAAACCCAACCCCTCTCTCCCTTTCCACCACCTTAGTTTTTGTCAATGTTTTTATACAAAGCTACAGTCGACACCATTTTATCCGATTAGCACATTGAAACCTTGCACAGGTATACTTTAAAATAAAGAGAAAAATACTGTAAATGTGTGTTTGAAAAAAAACCAACACCTCTTCCTGTTTCCACCCT
>JARYHS010006881.1:0-22100 GCA_031002005.1 Vandiemenella viatica
GCTTCTTTCGTGTAATTTTGGGACACATTTTGAAGACAAAGCAACACTAAAATAAAACCAACCAGGCCTCAGGGTGGATTCGAACGGGTGACCCTTAAAATGCCGGGCCAGCGTGCTAGCTCCTACACTACCAGAGCAGGACTGGCGAAAGTTGTAGGCACGCAGTAGCCTGGCTTGGCGCGGCTCTGTCGTGTCTGCCCCCTTGTTTGGACTGAGTCTAAATGGAATGGTGCGAAATGGCCTGGCGCCAGATGGACTGCTCGTGTTTGGGCGCCATTAAATGCTGCTTTGCACAGCCACACAAAACTTTCCGTCGCTTGATTCCTTTCGCAAGTGTTAGTTGGCTAAGATATGTTGACCCAAGTACGCATTCAGTAGGAAATAAGCCGAAAGACGTCACCTGCTGGGTAAAACACTTGGCTGGCGCGAGACAAGGATACACCCCGGCCCTTGTTCTGTGGGTATACCTGCCGCCCAGGTTCTTATCACTGCCTCGCAGCTACGAACAAAATGCTGCTTGTTCTTGAGAGTAGACCGTTAATGAAATGATTCAGTTTTAATCATTTCAATAATGCAATATTAGAGGTGATAATAGGTACAATTGTTTTGAGGACATGCTAGAGCGTAGACCCACTTTTGTCGTTCTCAGATTCAAAAAGAAGTCTTTGCGTATGTGTAGGAGTCATGAACTTACCAGCTATACGAACTTATAAATCTGTCGTCAGTCTAAGTACCGCAGAAACAATTCGAAAAGCTTCTGGGAAAATTATGAACTTACCCATTAAAGATGACGTAGAATATGATGAAAATTCAACAGTTTTAGTAGACCCCAGTAGTAGGGGAACGGCGAAGCAAGGAATAAACCGGGAAAACATATGAAGTCACGAAGTGAGCAGCCAATCAGAGTTCAGGGTCGTATGACGTCACAATATGGCGGATCGTTAGTTCATTTGGTGACAGCTAGGGGGGCAGCACCGGTCGGGCTTGCGCATGCGATAGTTCCTTGACCGGCCGTGAGATGGCGACACCTCCCAAGGGATTAATTTCTTTGGGCGCAGACATTCCACTCCCTTGCGAAAGAAAGCTAGCGGGGAAATTCCACCGCCTGAGGCGTGTTTTCACAGGTGCGCTCTCGTTGCGACAGGTGTCGACTTGCTCAGCCAAGGCATCGGGCGTTTTGGACTTGCATAACCTACCGGGACATAGTATCCCGGTTTCCGATAGATGGGTAGGCATGGCTCATTTTGGATTCGATACGTGGTTGTGAAAGCTACAAATATTTTAAGAAATATTTCCAGGCATGGGTGAATTGTATCCCGTTTCCCGATAGATGGCGCGGCATGCTTCATTTCTCAACGCGATAGGTATTTAAACAAGCTTCTAAGAGAAATATTTCAGGTATTCCTGCCTGGTGTCTGTCTGCTATTATCGGTATATCTAGTGACAAGAAACCATGGAGTTATTCCCGACGTTCAGAAATATTATTTCCGTTTACCCAGCGACAAGCAGAGCCCATTATCTCTTGCGAAAGCTCTGTACACAGCAAGGTGCAAATATTTCAGCACAGTAAAATATTTTCTTCGGTTCTCTGTCGTGAAATATACTGATTAATCGTAAATCATTGCAATTTTACTAAAAAACAAAAAAGTCCACATTAGCGGATATTACGTAAACAGACCTCGGTAGTGTTTGGGCTAGAGTGCCGAAGATCGCCGGTACGAGTCCGGCCGCGGTGTTTACGTGTTTTGTGGTATTATTGAAAAAGACGTTCCAACTCCTCAAAGTTACGTAATTTCCACGCCTAGAGAGTATGGCGCCAGCTTGTTATAATTGAATAAAAAATAAGTTGAAAAAGCATACATTTTCTTTTAAAATACGTTAACGTTCAATATGGAAAAAAACCGTCATAAACTCAGCAAAGTGGAAAGATATAAAACTGAGGAAGAATTCTATCTGTACCTGTTTTCATGAAACTATATAGCGTTCTGGCCTTGCATTCGGGAGGACGGTGAATGCCAGGATGCTTCCTTCAAAAGGACATGGCCGAATTCCTTCCCATTCCTTGCCCCCCATCCTTTCCCCGTCTCTAAAGACCACGTTGTTAGAGAGATGTTAAAAAGTTAAAAAAAATGAAATTATTGTGATAAAGTATAGCAATACCACACATACGTTATTCCTTTCAAAATTCGTAGCCTCAAAAACCCAACAATGGGTGAAATCCTTTAATTGAAACCGACAGATATTCACCGACGAAGGTAGGGAAAACCATAAATTCCGTTCATCGAAGCAGGCAGACATTAAAAATTAATTCACCGACGAAGAAACGGGAAACAAACAGACTTTTTCACATCATGATGGATTCGTTATCTTTATATATAAAGATGAATGTATGTTTGTTCTTCATACAAATCCACAGTTTTTATCCGTTCTTGATGAAACTTTGCACACTTATCCTTTGAAACAAGGAGAAAAATACTGTCTACATTTGGTTGAAAAATTATCTGTATAAATAACACACTTGTCTCATAACTTCGAAATATGGCGGTAGACAGACACTTTGGATGTGGACGACTCCGTACCGAGTTTCCGCGTAGTGGCCTGGCAGCTGAGTGGCTAAAGCGCATGTCTTACGAACGTCGTGGTCTCCGGTTCGAATCTCCGTCGGCGATAAGATTTTTAAAAATTGTTTTTCATCGTAAGAGTCAGGCCTTGGCCGCAGGTTATTCGGATTGAATGTTAAACCGTAGATATTAGAAAGTTAGGGGTGCAATGCGAGGCAAATCGTAGGTATTCTTGCAATGTTGTAGGTGTATACTCTTTTACGTTATAATGATCCCTCACGTTTTGTTCGCAGTGAGTGTGTAGGTGTGAACCACAGTAATATTATTATAATTAGGGATGTAAGTCTCTGTTTTTTTGATACGTTATGACGACCAAATGGCTATATCGTTGTGATGGAATTTTAAAAGGAAATCTGTATGAAGGGCACAGGATATTTTTTCCAGTATGATTAACAGTTGTAGTCACGAAATTTTGAGATCTTATCGGATAGTGACAGAAATATGTTGGAAATTAATTCTCTTCAAGAGGCAGGTTCGACGGTAGAATGATATAGCGATAGCTTTCCTGTCATATTATGCCGACTCGATATTGTTTGGGACTAATCCTTCGTTACCAACAACTTACTATATTTAATTCTGGCAAAAAAATTCTTAATCCAAGCGTACGAAGTGGCGGGTACGAGGCTAGTGAACAATATAATATAGCTCACGAGTGTCACCTACATTCCGTGTATTTTAAAGGATGTATTAAATTAGGGGTAATGAAACAGACCGAGAACACAGACACTTTTAAAACTCAAAGAGGCATTGAATGGGTTTACTGATGTATGTAAGTATAACCTCGATGAATTAAGAGCTCCTAAACTAAATCAAAGTTGTCGATTTGAAAACCAGTTTCTTTCCCTACAGACATTCCAGAAGTGAATACACGTTAATCTCTCCACTTATATCAAACCAATCATGTAATTTTTTCAAGTCTGTTTCTCAACCCTCCAGACTCAGTATTTGGACACGAGCCCCTCATGAAAATACTTGTGACAAAGCTATATAAATCGAAGTTTCTAATTTGACCATGGCAAAACTCATGGAATGGAACGAGGGAAGAAAGAATTCATATTAGCATCAGTACGACGCCTTATTTCTCTAACTTATCTCTGCTGCCATTGGTATAAAATATTTAATCACACTCATAATTTTTGGCTTCAAGCTCAAACGTATATCATCTGTCTATCCAGACCAATCTGTGTATCAATTCTGCTATGCTTTCGTAAGCAATCACAAATTGAGTGCCCTTAGCTGTACTTTGTCTAAAATTCCAATCAAGCCCTTGTGACACATAAGTGATTGACTAGAAACAGAGAGATATACACTGTGGCATGTACTTACCCACCTTTCACTGTATTTTACAGCACAGCACGTATGTTCCAGGAACGAGACACCGTCTGTTAATCTTACTAATTTCACCCCCGTGGAATCGAAGTACGCCAGACCTATGTTATAAAAATCGAGTCACTCTAAGGCAGTGCTAAGCACAGAACATGCCTGAGACCATCGCCTGTGACCAAGGTGAAGATATAGAAAATTTACCCACTCCCTAATGGAAGAAATCCAGTGCCGTCTCCTACTGATAGTCTTTTACGCACTATTCCTAATTCTTTCAACAAGATCCACCCCTAGCCTCATCGCCAACATACGGCCAGCACTTCCTCAATCCTCCTTCTGTTTTCCAATGATTCCCATTCAAACCCCTGATCGGTAACAGACAAGGTTACCTTCTGTTCGTGCGTTAAAGTAAACCAAAGATTCAAAATTCGCAAAGTCTTCTCCTAATCAGTAGCCAGGTACCAAAATGTTCACGTAAGGTGGTTCTACTGCAGTTTTCCAGGAAAATTCTCCCTTTTTCCAGGAAATTATTTTCCAATAAATCAGGACCCAGGAGAGTTCTCCAATCGGTTTAAATGTTCCAATCTAACGCCAACCTTCGGATTCAGGACCAAGTCTGACATTTGTTTGTAATTGCATGCTTTGTTCAAGTAACCACGATAAAGTTACCATAATGCTCTTAGCTAACTGATAGTTTCTTGGTTATCAAACAGACATTATAACCCACATTTTCATAGAAGATCCCCACACATCGACAAGTATCCATAGGTGCAGACACTAGTTCTATTACGCATAAGATAGTGCTCACACTTGAACTGTCGTAAATTGTTAGGTCAAAGTGGGTGTTTAGATATTTTATCCACTCAGGCCTCATCACCTAAAGTCTAGTACGAGATTGTGGTCATGGTCATCTTAGGCTCCATACACCACTCAGAATTATTCCACCAATATCCATTCTAACAGCATTATACGCTACCTACAGCCCATCAACACTCTTCCTATCTTCCAATGACATCCCAGCCCCAGCTCCTTTATTATGTCACTTACTGAATATTTTCCACAGATAAATCTAGCTGCCCTCCTTTGCACCTTGCATTTGATGTACACAAAATGTGGACTCCATACTACACCACACAAGCAATGGTCTGACTGTGGGTTTGTACCCAAATACTTTGCTTCTCTGGTACATCACCCCTCTCTGTTAAATGATTTTTATGTAGTGCGAATCAATTCGTATGCCAACACAAACGGCAGTAAACTGTAAAGAGCACATCGAATTTGGAGATTGCCTGAACCCTGAAACAATGGTTAGAAGCACAAATTGATGGTGAGCATAATTCTATAGCCATATATTTTAGACTCAAATCCACATAGGAATGACACACGCACACACTTCTACATGCATACAGCGAGGTCGACAGAACTAACAGCAAGCATCACGGAAACGATGAAGTGGGGCAGAATTGTCGTTACAGCTGAATAACTGGACAGAACTATCGTTACAAAAATCATCAGACAGACGAGTTAAAGTCAGGTATCAAAATACTTAGGCTTACATGCACAAAGAGTGACGCAGATACACATGTCCAAGACTATAGAGAGTTCAGCACAACTACCGGTACCAATCATGGAAACAAAATGTGGTGTTGTACTCTCTTGCCTCATGACTGGCTGAAAAACAGAAGTCTCCTTACATATCATCAGCTTGGCGAGATAGAAGGTGTACAAAAGATGGCATGTTTTCACTATAAACCTAAGTGTTTATACCATAAATATTTTTCATCACGCCCCAGTTGATTACATTTATCATCAACACGTCTCTCCCACAACGCAAACCTTTCTACCATTCAGTAAAAAAGTGATGCAGGTACCATGAGTTGCAATAGTCACTTGACTATCAGATCTCACTCACGTCTCCATACGTCTCAATACACTAGCACAAACAAACATAAGTGGAGGGACAGCAAAATCATTCCTCCAGACAGACGTGTTTGTAGAAGGTATCACCATATTTACTCATACACATGTTAATAATGATCTTTTTGTCAGTCTTGAGCCATGGGGTTCTGTCCCACATTTTCTTTGCCATAATTGGGCTGGTTGTTGTATTGAGCTCGCTGTAGGCATGGAAATATGTGTCTGTGTGCGTGTTTCTCTGTCTCTGTATGCGTATGTATGGTGATACCTTCCTTAAACTCATCTATCTGGACATATGAATTGCTGTTCCTCCCATATGTTTGTGCTTGTTTGGAGACTTATGGATTTGTGGGTAAGACCTAGTATGAATATGGATTTTATGATATCCGTCTGATAGACAAGTGTCTATTGTAACTCATGGTACCTGGGTCACATGTTACTAAATGACAGAAAGGGTTGCGATGTTGGAGAGATGTGACTGTGATTTCACTTCCGGCAACTGACAAAGTCGCCCGCCTCGTACAGATGTTGTCCGGTAGACCGAAGGAAGAACCGTGACGATGTGCAACTTCGCACGAAAGGACTGATTAGTGATAATGCTTCCGCCTATGCAATTTTAACGTGTACTTCTGAAGAAGACAAACATGTATTTGTCGAAACAGCAGTAAAGTTTTAAAGAATAAAAACTTTTAAGCAACTGGTGGCGTTTTCGTGGTTTTATCCTAATATAAAAACTTAGGTTTATGGCGAAAACATGCGATCTTTTGTGCACCTTCTATCTCGCACAGGTTGATGATATGTAAGGAGACTTCTGTTTTTCAGCCAGTCATGAGGCAAGAGACTACAACACCACTTTTTGTTTCCATGATTGGTACCGGTAGTTGTGCTGAACTCTCTATAGTCTTGGACATGTGTATCTGCGTCACTCTTTGTGCATGTAAGCCTAAGTATGGTGATAACTGCCTTTAACTCGTCTGTCTGATGATTTTTGTAACGATAGTTCATTCCAGTTATTCAGCTGTAACGACAATTCTGCCCCACTTCATCATTTCATCTACATCTACATCTACATATATACTCTGCAATTCACAAAATTGTGGGTGGCAGAGGGTGCTCAGCACCAAAGCTAATCTCTTTGCTGTGCATTCCAATCCCTAATGGTACGAGGGAAAAAAGAATTCATATAAGAATCAGTCCGGCACCTTATTTCTCTAATTTTATCTTTCCTGTCCTTCCGACTCAAATAGGTTGGTGGAAGAAGTATTTCACTACACTCATGAGTGAAAGTTGGAGTACGCATGTTCCGTGATGCTTGCTGTTAGTTCTGTCGACCTCGCTGTATGCATGTAGAAGTGTGTGGGTGTGTCATTCCTGTGTGGATTTGAGTCTAAAATATATGGCTATAGAATTATGCTCACCATCAATTTGTGCTTCTAACCATTGTTTCAGGGTTCAGGCAATCTCCAAATTCGATGTGCTCTTTACAGTTTACTGCCGTTTGTGTTGGCATACGAATTGTGATTCGCACTACATAAAAATCATTTAACAGAGAGGGGTGATGTACCAGAGAAGCAAAGTACTTGGGTACAAACCCACAGTCATACCATTGCTTGTGTGGTGTAGTATGGAGTCCACATTTTGTGTACATCAAATGCAAGGTGCAAAGGAGGGCAGCTAGATTTATCTGTGGAAAATATTCAGTAAGTGACATAATAAAGGAGCTGGGGCTGGGATGTCATTGGAAGATAGGAAGAGTGTTGATGGGCTGTAGGTAGCGTATAATGCTGTTAGAATGGATATTGGTGGAATAATTCTGAGTGGTGTATGGAGCCTAAGTTGACCATGACCACAATCTCGCACTAGACTTTAGGTGATGAGGCCTGAGTGGATAAAATATCTAATCACCCACTTTGACCTAACAATTTACGACAGTTCAAGTGTGAGCACTATCTTATGCGTAATAGAACTAGTGACTGCACCTATGGTGACGTTTTGGATACTTGTCAGTGTACGGGGATCTATGAAAAATGTGGGTTATAATGTCTGTTTGATAACCAAGAAACTATCAGTTAGCTAAGAGCATTATGGTAACTTTATCGTGGTTACTTGAACAAAGCATGCAATTACAAACAAATGTCAGACTTGGTACTGAATCCGAAGGTTGGCGTTAGATGGGAACATTTTAAACCGATTGGAGAACTCTCCTGGGTCCTGATTTATTGGAAAATAATTTCCTGGAAAAAGGGAGAATTTTCCTGGAAAACTGCAGTAGAACCACCTTACGTGAACATTTTGGTACCTGGCTACTGATTAGGAGAATGCGAATTTTGAATCTTTGGTTTACTTTAACGCACGAACAGAAGGTAACCTTGTCTGTTACCGATCAGGGGTTTGAATGGGAATCATTGGAAAACAGAAGGAGGATTGAGGAAGTGCTGGCCGTATGTTGGCGATGAGGCTAGGGGTGGATCTTGTTGAAAGAATTAGGAATAGTGCGTAAAAGACTATCAGTAGGAGACGGCACTGGATTTCTTCCATTAGGGAGTGGGTAAATTTTCTATATCTTCACCTTGGTCACAGGCGATGGTCTCAGGCATGTTCTGTGCTTAGCACTGCCTTAGAGTGACTCGATTTTTATAACATAGGACTGGCGTACTTCGATTCCACGGGGGTGAAATTAGTAAGATTAACAGACGGTGTCTCGTTCCTGGAACATACGTGCTGTGCTGTAAAATACAGTGAAAGGTGGGTAAGTACATGCCACAGTGTATATCTCTCTGTTTCTAGTCAATCACTTATGTGTCACAAGGGCTTGATTGGAATTTTAGACAAAGTACAGCTAAGGGCACTCAATTTGTGATTGCTTACGAAAGCATAGCAGAATTGATACACAGATTGGTCTGGATAGACAGATGATATACGTTTGAGCTTGAAGCCAAAAATTATGAGTGTGATTAAATATTTTATACCAATGGCAGCAGAGATAAGTTAGAGAAATAAGGCGTCGTACTGATGCTAATATGAATTCTTTCTTCCCTCGTTCCATTCCATGAGTTTTGCCATGGTCAAATTAGAAACTTCGATTTATATAGCTTTGTCACAAGTATTTTCATGAGGGGCTCGTGTCCAAATACTGAGTCTGGAGGGTTGAGAAACAGACTTGAAAAAATTACATGCTGATTGGTTTGATATAAGTGGAGAGATTAACGTGTATTCACTTCTGGAATGTCTGTAGGGAAAGAAACTGGTTTTCAAATCGACAACTTTGATTTAGTTTAGGAGCTCTTAATTCATCGAGGTTATACTTACATACATCAGTAAACCCATTCAATGCCTCTTTGAGTTTTAAAAGTGTCTGTGTTCTCGGTCTGTTTCATTACCCCTAATTTAATACATCCTTTAAAATACACGGAATGTAGGTGACACTCGTGAGCTATATTATATTGTTCACTAGCCTCGTACCCGCCACTTCGTACGCTTGGATTAAGAATTTTTTTGCCAGAATTAAATATAGTAAGTTGTTGGTAACGAAGGATTAGTCCCAAACAATATCGAGTCGGCATAATATGACAGGAAAGCTATCGCTATATCATTCTACCGTCGAACCTGCCTCTTGAAGAGAATTAATTTCCAACATATTTCTGTCACTATCCGATAAGATCTCAAAATTTCGTGACTACAACTGTTAATCATACTGGAAAAAATATCCTGTGCCCTTCATACAGATTTCCTTTTAAAATTCCATCACAACGATATAGCCATTTGGTCGTCATAACGTATCAAAAAAACAGAGACTTACATCCCTAATTATAATAATATTACTGTGGTTCACACCTACACACTCACTGCGAACAAAACGTGAGGGATCATTATAACGTAAAAGAGTATACACCTACAACATTGCAAGAATACCTACGATTTGCCTCGCATTGCACCCCTAACTTTCTAATATCTACGGTTTAACATTCAATCCGAATAACCTGCGGCCAAGGCCTGACTCTTACGATGAAAAACAATTTTTAAAAATCTTATCGCCGACGGAGATTCGAACCGGAGACCACGACGTTCGTAAGACATGCGCTTTAGCCACTCAGCTGCCAGGCCACTACGCGGAAACTCGGTACGGAGTCGTCCACATCCAAAGTGTCTGTCTACCGCCATATTTCGAAGTTATGAGACAAGTGTGTTATTTATACAGATAATTTTTCAACCAAATGTAGACAGTATTTTTCTCCTTGTTTCAAAGGATAAGTGTGCAAAGTTTCATCAAGAACGGATAAAAACTGTGGATTTGTATGAAGAACAAACATACATTCATCTTTATATATAAAGATAACGAATCCATCATGATGTGAAAAAGTCTGTTTGTTTCCCGTTTCTTCGTCGGTGAATTAATTTTTAATGTCTGCCTGCTTCGATGAACGGAATTTATGGTTTTCCCTACCTTCGTCGGTGAATATCTGTCGGTTTCAATTAAAGGATTTCACCCATTGTTGGGTTTTTGAGGCTACGAATTTTGAAAGGAATAACGTATGTGTGGTATTGCTATACTTTATCACAATAATTTCATTTTTTTTAACTTTTTAACATCTCTCTAACAACGTGGTCTTTAGAGACGGGGAAAGGATGGGGGGCAAGGAATGGGAAGGAATTCGGCCATGTCCTTTTGAAGGAAGCATCCTGGCATTCACCGTCCTCCCGAATGCAAGGCCAGAACGCTATATAGTTTCATGAAAACAGGTACAGATAGAATTCTTCCTCAGTTTTATATCTTTCCACTTTGCTGAGTTTATGACGGTTTTTTTCCATATTGAACGTTAACGTATTTTAAAAGAAAATGTATGCTTTTTCAACTTATTTTTTATTCAATTATAACAAGCTGGCGCCATACTCTCTAGGCGTGGAAATTACGTAACTTTGAGGAGTTGGAACGTCTTTTTCAATAATACCACAAAACACGTAAACACCGCGGCCGGACTCGTACCGGCGATCTTCGGCACTCTAGCCCAAACACTACCGAGGTCGTTTTAATATCCGCTAATGTGGACTTTTTTGTTTTTTAGTAAAATTGCAATGATTTACGATTAATCAAATACAAGTATATTTCACGACAGAGAACCGAAGAAAATATTTTACTGTGCTGAAATATTTGCACCTTGCTGTGTACAGAGCTTTCGCAAGAGATAATGGGCTCTGCTTGTCGCTGGGTAAACGGAAATAATATTTCTGAACGTCGGGAATAACTCCATGGTTCGAAATACTTGTCACATAGATATACCGATAATAGCAGACAGACACCAGGCAGGAATACCTGAAATATTTCTCTTAGAAGCTTGTTAAATACCTATCGCGTTGAGAAATGAAGCATGCCGCGCCATCTATCGGGAAACGGGATACAATTCACCCATGCCCGGAAATATTTCTTACAATATTTGTAGCTTTCACAACCACGTATCGAATCCAAAATGAGCCATGCCTACCCATCTATCGGAAACCGGGATACTATGTCCCGGTAGGTTATGCAAGTCCAAAACGCCCGATGCCTTGGCTGAGCAAGTCGACACCTGTCGCAACGAGAGCGCACCTGTGTAAAGACGCCACAGGTGGTGGAATTTCCCCGCTAGCTTTCTCTCGTAAGGGAGTGGAATGTCTCCGCCCAAAGAAATTAATCCCTTGGGAGGTGTCGCCATCTTGCGGCCGGTCAAGGAACTATCGCATGCGCAAGCCCGACCGGTGCTGCCCCCCTAGCTGTCACCAAATGAACTAACGATCCGCCATATTGTGACGTTATACGACCCTGAACGCTGATTGGCTGCTCACTTCGTGAGGTCATGGGTTTTACCGGTTTCATCCTTGCTTCCCCCTTCCCCTACTACTCACCTTCCAGAAGAACCCGTTTGGTTAGATTCTAATCAGTGTTACGTGAAATGAAGCATTTCGAAGAGCGAGTAATTAATGGAATGAAACACATCGGCAGCCATAGAAATTGCGTGGCCCTGGGCGGCAGATCTTTGCGAGGCCCTTGTCCTTTGTGCACAGTGTCTGAATCGAAAGAATGGTTTTCTGATGATCAACGAAAATTGCAATACTCAAATAAATAAATTCTTAATTTTAAAATATTATATTAGAAAAGTTATTAAAAGTTTACAAACATATAGACATCATATTACTAAGGATTAACTGAAGTTCATTAATGCCTTGAAAGATATATGCATGGTTTAAAAATTTTGTTTGTGGCTTTTATTAAGACTAAAATATTTAATTAAAGCACAAAAATCTCACGAATGAGTTACATCACTTTCAATTCAAAGAATAGAAATGGGTTGAAACCCGATCTTGTGTCATCTAATTCCTCAAATGTGTTTTAATAATTTTTAACCATTAAAAACTTCTTTCTGCGGACACAACCGTCTGAGGTGTGGTGGCAATAATTCTCAGGACTACTTCGATAGTAGGGTACACTAATGTTAATGTTTTTTCTATTACTCGCATATACCTCATCACCGAGATAACGCCATCGTTTTCTTCTTATACACGGATAAGCATATTCAGTTCTTCATACAGTTCTTGTACATCAATACCAGCTGTTTCTATTGATGTTAGAGGTACTTGCATGTCATTGCATTGCTTCTAAAGTTCACAGAGACTAATATCCTTTAATATCTTTATGTTATATATAAAACAAAACATGGTTTCATAATGTATGAGAATTCAGTTTTTCCCGTCGTATTAATGAAACAAAATCTTCACGGATTCTCTGCCGGATAATATCTTTTGTTAAACATAATTCCTTTAATACACAACGTTTCGGCAGCAACCTCCGCTACGTTCGTCAAGTAAGCTGTCATAACGAAGGTGTACATGCAGAATAGGTGTGACTAGGAGGCTTTGATTTCACAGGGTATATAGTTCCTACCTGCCACCTGAACACAGCACCGCCATCGCAAACAGGAAAAGAAAGTTGTAGGAGCTCGCGCATTTGATACAGATTCAAGACGCAACTCATAAACGGTCAATAAAATAACCACATACTAAATTCCAACTTGGAGCCATGTTTTATTCGTATCACAAGTGTACTTTAATGAAATAGATGTATTTCAGTAAATTTAAAAAGCTATATATACCGAATGTAATTTTCGCACTTACTCTATAGTAGTGCCAAGCAAACTCGGCCAATAAAATCACCACCTTTTAAATTTTTAAGTGGAACCATGTTTTATTCGTATCACAAATGTATTTTAATGATTTACGATGTATTTCAGTAAATTTAAACAGCCAAATATACAGTCTGTAATTTTCGCACATATTTTGCATATTCTACATCTGCTCTGGCAATCCTGGAATAGTCAGTATAAGACCTACTCTTTAAATACGTACCTGGAACGTAGTTTCATTTAAAGATTTCCATTAGTTATACACGCGTTTTCATTGATGACAATTTTTATTTATTTATTTATTTTTTTACTTGGCTTTACGCCTCGTCAACATCCAGGTCATTAGATGCGGGAGTGGATTGGGGATAACGAACGAGAAGTATTTCGTCCATGTCCTCTTGAAGGAAGCATTCCGCGATTCTCCTGGAATAATTTGGGTAATTTTTTTTTTTTTTTTAACTGCTTAACGTCTCTAAACAGCGTTGTCTTTAGAGACGGGAAAGGATGGGTGGGGGGGGGGGGAGTCAAGGAATGGTAAGGAATTCGCCCATGGCCTTTTGAAGGAAGCACCCGGTATTTGCCTGGAGTGATTTGGGAAACCATGGAAAACCCTAATCTGGATGCCCGGACGGGGATTCGAACCGGGGTCCTCCCGAATGCGAGGCGAGAACGCTAACCATTACACCACCACTCTCGGTTTGGGTAAACCATGTAGCTCCCCAATGCGAGGTCAGAGAGCTAACCACTCACCCATTACGCTCAGGTTGTTGAGAAAACCAGCAACATTTGTTAAAATTGTTAGATTCTAACAATTAAAATTCTTACAGTAGGTAATTAGCAGATGGCAGAAGTAGCTGGCTAGAACTGAATGTGTTGGGTGAGAGGTAACGCCCTGGTTGAGCATTCGGGTGGACGCGCCTACAAATCCCTGTCGGGTAATCGAGATTTTGGTTTTCTATGGCTTCCCCAAATCCCTCCACGCTATTACTGAAGTGGTTCCTTTTTTTTTTTTTTTTAATAGAAACGAAAAAAGGTGTAAATTGAAATGGATGCTAGGGACAACTTTATATTTTTTTCTCCGTGTTTACAATTACATGGTGTTCGCCTTTTTCAACATTATGACTCCAATTTGCTTTTTGTGATTCATGTGTTGAAGAGAGCCGTTTGACAGTATATCAAAGCAATGGTAGGTGAATTAGTTGTTGATCGGTAGGTATTGAAGCGGAACCATTTATCTTCAGAGTAAACAGCGGCTAGCGGAGGTATAATTAATTCGGCAACATTGGGTAAAATTCCCAAACACAAGATAAGAATCCTGTGAAGCGGTACTTCTTTTAAAAATGGTTTCTCCAAAGAAACTCGTTGAGGTGGCTACGAAAAAGACGCCTAGATGTCCCATGTTGCACCTTCAACTTACTTTTTGCTCTTGCCCACAAACTTTCTATATTTTGCGCATGGATATTAAGGTCATCGGGGATGACGAAGTTTTGCTGGTGTACAACTACGCCATGACCATAAATACCGTCATCAGTTGTTGACAAACTACGGTAAGAAGCAAATGCATCTGTTATTATAATGGAACCTGGAAGGATGTACTGACGAATTAATGCATTCAGTGTGGTCTTTTTCTTGTCAGGTACATCCACGATGAAACATTTGCCAGACCCTCTTTCAATACCACCAAATACCCAATGTCCTTCCGTATATCTACTTTGGTTATATTTAGCATTACCGAATGTTGATTCGTCTATTTGGACAGTTATTGGCTCTCCATTCTCATCCATTCCACCTATTTGAATGGGATGAGCTTCCAGCCACTTAGTACAAATTTCCGGTAAGAAGTTACACCAGTCTACTTGAGTATGCGTTGTAGAGACACCTAACTTCGCTTCCTTGACTGTCTGTTCCTGAGACATATCTTCAGCCCAACAGTAGATCAGTATTAAAATCTGAAATAAACTTAATTTGCTTTTCTCGAAGAGGGACCATACGCGTATAATCCTTCTTGCATTACACCTTTTGCACGCCCACATGTAGCCATCGATTCCCTTCTTATTGTACAATGCGGTGGGAACATTGCAAACTTCACAGGTGAACGAGTTTCTAATTAATCTTCGCTTGGCCAGCCACCTGAATGTACCTAAATCTTCCCCGCTAACAGCAAGGACGATGTCATTAATATTCCATCTTTCCTGCAATAACTGGTTTCGAGTCAATATCTCATCCTCCGCGACAAAAGCAAGTTTTTTAGAAACTCGGCTTGGAGTGAAGTGATAATCGTGGTTTGGTGAGCGAAAACATTGGCAGAAGTTTTCCTCCCCTTCTCGTCGACGACGCTCCTCCCTTTTCGACGCCATGTGTTCATATCCATCGAAATAATGGTAACGATAGAAGAGAAAGTTTGACCACAAAAGATTCATAAACTTCACACAGTTGACCGAAATTAGGAAAAAAAAAAAAACGAAATTAGCTGGTCTAAGCAACGCCACAGCATGTATTATACAGCCGCTGACTGTAATTACAATTGTTTCTTCACTGAATTTATCACTCGGTGTGTCAAATGAAGGAAAAATTTCCGTGAGAGGAGAATTTGAATTTTTACGGAGCGAAACGTCGTTGAATAATGATGAAGGTTTATGGGCCAAACGTATTTCAGATAAGACTTGACGTCATTTACACGACAGACTATTCGCAAGAAGAGTTAGGTGGGGTTGAATAAACATGTGATCTCTCACTTTTAATGTCAAAGTCATTTTCGCCAACGGTTTAATTTGGAATCTCCTCTTTAATTTCACATCGCCAAAGCTAGCTCCTAACATCTCGTTATAGTATCTTGTCTTAATGTTGTGTGCAGACAGAAGAGGAAAGGTAAGTGGAACCGTCCTTTATGTTGAGTTCTGCGCGTTGTTTTGAATGTTTCTATTCATTTCTCGCCAACCATTTGTCACAAAAACATGATGAATATACCATTTTAATGTTGAAACTACGTTCTACAACTCTGATGATGGTCTTGATAAATTTTATAGTTTTTAGCAAATCTGACTTTGTTACAAAATAAGTCATGTTTTGTACCTGCTTCAGGATCGAATGTGAGTTACTTTTACTTCTGTACAATAATTGTGTCGACGACTATGCCATCATTCAATAGTTAGCCTTCCCAATTACTTATAATACAATGAAATGATTTTAAAGCTGGCATTTTAAGAGCTACAAGACGTTTTTTACAGATTATGCCCTTTAATTCCCCCTTAAAAACTTTTGCCCTGATAAAACTATGAAAATGATACCTCAGTGGAGGGAAATTTTCAAGGCATGTGTGCCAATTTTCAGGTCTACACTATACTTTTTTCATGTTCATACCCTTAATGCCCGGGGAGCGGCGCGCGGAGCTCTCGGCCCAGCGCTGACTGACGTGTGCTTGTTTCAACGTGTGACTCGACAACCATACGTTACAGAGGGATGAATGACATACCATTTTAACGCTGAAAGTATGTACTACAACTTCGATCAGTGGTCCTGACCTGGTAACTTGAACAGTTTTTCCGCAATGCAGAGATACTGAAAAAAAGCGTTATGTATCTTACTGCCTGCATAATAAAATCTGACTATTCTTTTACTTTTAAATAATAATGGTGTCAATATTACACTTCTATGCAGTGGTTAGACTATCCTAATTATCTAGGGTGCAAGAAACATTACTAAGTCGGAGATTTTAAATGTTATAACGAGTTTATACCGTTTGGGCACACAATCCTTTTTAAAGCCTTCTTGACCTGGAAAAACTAAGACGCGGACAAACCGGAGGTGGGGAATTTTCGGTACTTGTTTCTTTGGAACTAAGGAACGTCTGTGCCAAATTTCAGCTCTATATTATTATTATTATTATTTTTGATGTTCAGATCTAAAATGCATGGGATAGCAGACAATGATATTCATGGGAATATCTGTTGATGGGATATATGCTTGATATTTCAGATGAAATGGACAAGAAGGCCAAATTGATAATGTAGCTCTTGATATCTCAAAGAATTTTGACAGAGTGAGCCATAAAATGGTAGTAAATAACGTTAAAAATAATGGAGTATACGAGAAAGTAATTGGTTGGGTGTTAGTGTTTTAAGGAGACAGCTAGGATTTTAACTGTTCTTCGGTGACCCACTTTTCCCAGGATCCGGACCGCGGCTCGTGGGGTGCAGCCCGCGACCTCAATCTGTGTGTGACGTCACAGCCGGACAGCGCGAAGCATTGACCCAATTCCGCAGGAGTATAACGGATCATCGGACGATTCCGTATTGCTCCTTAATTAGCATACACCTTCTTTAACATTAAGGACGTTACAGGGCCGGGCTTCCAAGTATGAGGCGCCATATTATTTACAGCGCAAAAGAATACATTATAAGCGCCAGCATGGTAATCACACAATTCTATTGACTGCTAAGTTATATGAAACTATTATTTTTTTTACTGTATGTATGTATTTTAATTAACAATCCTAACAGTAGTCAGCACCGAGCGTGGTCGTGCGAGCTTCCGGGAGGACATGGGTTTCCTGAAATCACTCCAAGAAAAAGCTTGGCTTTTCGAGTTCTGGGGCATGATACATACTTTAACTTTCTAGAGATGAACAGCAGATCGGTTGATAACATGTTCTGACATTTGGAGGAGGAACAGCACTAGCATAACAAAAAAAAATTGCTCTCATTGGGCATTAACCATGAGACATAGACTCATTTGACATAGATGTCGACGTTTCTCTCAAGTGATCCTGAGACAACGAATACTGTATTGTCAGAACAGCGTGATACAAGTCTTAAAATCTGGTAAAAATGTGTATGCAGCGTAAGAGCCCTCACCAGCTCGAAGGATAGAAAAACCAGTTTCTCGATGACGCCCATCTTATTTCAAGTTTACAGTACCACATATCAGGAGGACATGGGTTCGAATGCCCACCCGGCCATCCTGATTTCGGTTTTCCGTGGCTTCCTGAAATCACTCCAGGCGAATACAGGGAAAGAGTCCTTTAAAACTAATTATGTATTTGACGATGTGTCTTTTTAGAAGCAGGACGACATGAATCTCAAACACATTTACATCCGACAGAGTATAATATCTATGTGGAAGTGAAAATCCCCCAGGTTTTATTTTGTACACATGCAACAAGCATAATTGTTTGATACATGATACAGATTTATTGAAATTTTACCGCTGTACAGTAATTAGGTCGCGCTGTAATTAGTGCAGCGCTATTTCAGGGGCGAGCAACGATTCCGTTAGACACTATTCTTGGTGTGAGCGTACTGGGCTACTTTCCACAACACAATTTGCCGTTCGTGACAGAGTATAAATTCTATTGACTGCTTTGTTATATGAACCTAATTTCTTTACTGTATTTATGTATTTTAATTGACAATCCTAACAGTAGTCAGTACCGAACTTGGCGTCCAATGTATTCACGTTCATTGTATTATTTACTAGGTGGGGGAAATATTGGTACACATTAAAGAAATTCAGAATTTGACATTTAGTGATAATGAAAGTGTACCCCCTTCAAGTGAAGCTCTACATAATTCTGTGTTTGGCACTGTTTTCATATGCAGCACACACCGTTAAACATTCTGCTAATGACATCAGCTATCTTACGACTGAAGGCGGGTTAGACTCACTCTGAGAAATTTTTTCTAGGAGCCATTATGGTCTGTGGTAGATACTATGGAAAAACATTTTCTTACCTCAGCGATATATACAGCAGCAGTCTCTCTTGATTCAAGTCACTTGGTCTAAGTTTGCACTGCTATTTTTGTGTGTTCCACTAACCAGCGTGACACGAAGGTGAAAGTCACAGACCCAGCACATATTAACAACGTCACAGGACACAGCTATGTACTAAGAATATCATAAATAGCATAAATATTCATATCCTCAACGAGGCATTCTAAAATAGGCAAATATGTCGTCTGATCGAGTTAAATTACGCATTTTAAAAACGAAACTAAAATATTTAGATTCCACACTGATAGAGTGTATTACCTGGCTGATTTATTGTAATTGATTAAAAAGTAAGTTACGCTCGTTTCAGAAATCTTTTTTCTGTTTGTTTTTCTTTAAAGTATGTTAATGGCATTACCATCTATACTCTGCAGTTCACAAAATAGAGAAGTTAACGATAGCCATGACAAACACCCTATTTACAAATGCATTTACAGATAAAGTATGGAAAAACAGCCACTTTACGAGTTCTGGAACATGACACATGAAGTTTATATACGAAAAAGAGCTTAAAAGCAGATTGGGTCTGGGTAAAGGTCATATAAAAGTCTCGGAAAGCACACATTTATGATAACTTTGTAACACTATCAGTGATATCAAATGGTATTTTTCTGGTAGATACTATGATTTTATTCAAAATCGAGCTTCAGCTACATTGCCAAAATTTGCATAAAAACCCAGTCAATTTTAAGCTAAAAAAATTATATGTGTGTCTGTGTGTGTGTGTGTGTATGTAGCTCGACTAATATCTAGATTTGTTTGACACAAACCGCTACACATAACCTCAGACATCTCGCTTCTAACTCTGACGCACCGTCTAATTTTCAGCATGTTATTAGTAAATGCTGTGCGGCTGTTAACATTTATTATTCACAGACATGTAAATTTCTTCATAGTACCTTCGAAGAGAATTTTGTCAAATCTATCAACACAGCAAGTTACAACACACAGCATGTTCAACAATGAATATCGAGTCAGAGTGACTAAATGAAAAAAAATTGCATTGAGTCAATTATGGCCTGTGGTAGATACTATGGAAAAAATTTAGTGATAATCAAAGTACACGGCACCCAAGTGAACCTCCATCTAATTGTGTATTTGACACTGTTTTCATGTAAGCTGCACACAGTTAGTTGATAGGATTCTGTATTTTTTTTTTTTTTGATTTTTTTTTGAGACACAGTGACTAAATCTACTATAATAAGATGATAAAAGTTCAGAGAAATTAGATTTTAATTTTTTTTATTAATTTTTAACTCATCATCATCACCATCACCATCAGATAACATAATTGAATCATTATTACCATCATCATCAGATACAATAATGCAATCATCATCACCATCATCATCAGATAACATAATGCAATCATCATCTGCAGCTGAATCTGCAGAAGAAAAGAAAAAAACGACATTATTCCAACATCATGAAGAAGTCGATACAAATGGTGAAACAAGGAACTTTCCTACCGATATTTGACCAAGTAACTTACAGGAACATGAATCACCATCATCTGACAATATTACGCAGTCTTCACCATCCTGTATTGAATCTGCATACAAAAAACACATTATTCCATCATGCGGAAAAAAGGATTGTATTTGTCCGTTAACCGCTGGGAGCAAAGCAAGACCAGATTCCATACTGTTGTTTTGGGGATCCAAATATTCTCGAGCGTTATTTGACATGATTTTAAAATTAACAGTGCATTCGCGTATTTTCTTTATTTTCCCAACGTTACCAACAGTTCTTCCAGATCTTAGAAGTACAAATTAATTTAGGAACAAATCTAAAGATGTTTCCTTATATCCTTAACTGATATCCGGTTTGCACATTTATTCAATTAACGCATTATCGTAAAGGGAAACCACAGAAGCAAACAAGAAAAACATGACATGATCTGTCGTAAAACATTTTTTCGCAATGTAACTTAGAATATCAACATCAACAGAACAACAAGAGGAAAACGAACAAAACTCAGTCTAACTATTGAAAAAAAAATCACTCTTTCACCATATCATTTAAACAGCATAAATCAAAAATGTCACTTATATTCAATAAGTAACGCAGATAAAAAAACAACGCTGATTATTGCTCACATTAGTCACACAGTAATAGAAACCTTCATGTATGTATTCACAAAATTCGACATAATACGGATCACCGTTCCTGAAATACAATATTAACGTATCACATATAAGTGTATACTACCACAGCCAGTCATCATTCGTTATCGGCAATACTGCTGAAAAACACACAGATACACAGAAACTTATAAGATAATTAATGTCCACCGCAAGAAAGTAATTAACTGGAATTTATTGAGACTGAATTATTCGAAAACCCCAAGTTGGGAAGACATCTACATCTATACTCTGCAAATCACAAATACTGTTGGTGGCAGAGGGTGCTAAGCACCAATCCTAATTCTGTGCATTCCAGTCCCGAACAGAACGAGGAAAGAAGGAATACATAAATGAAACAGTACGGCATCTTATTTCTCGAATCTTATCTCTCCTGTTATTGCGACCTAAATAGGTTGGCGGAAGAAGTATTTCGTTGCACTCGTAACTTAAAGATTTTCGCATATTCTCCAGCAAATTCAAACGAAAACGACGTCGTCTGTCCGCCAGACAATCCCAGCCCAACCCACGAATCAGCTCTGTGACACTTACGGTTTTGCCGCCCCGGACAAATAGACAAATTGCCGCCCCTTAAGATTATGTAGAATTATATATTTTATTTAAAAAAATTAATTTTTAATCGAATAAAATATTTTATTTTAATTTTAATAAAATCGTATATTCATAAATAAAGTTATTGAATTTTGATCTAGCTGCACAAAATAGAGAAATTAATTATGAAATATATGTACATAGCCACAAATTAACCATATTTTTTTACATTTTTAAATGCTATTACAGATGGATATTATCACAGAAACAATCTAAATGCCATTATTTTGAAAATAAAACAAGATTACATCAAATACGCTAAAATCACAAAAAAACTTTTTTTCTTACTTTCAGTTCACGAATTTTTTATTACATTTTTAAATTTACGTCATCAGCAATTTCATATTCAATTGCCAAAATGGCTAAATCATTAAATTATCAATTTCTTGGTTTTCGTAAATCTACATCTACATCTACATCTATACTCTGCAAATCACAAATACTGTGGGTGGCAGAGGGTGCTAAGCACCAATCCTAATTCTGCGCATTCCAATCCCGAACAGATAGAGGAAAGAAGGAATACATAAATGAATCAGTACGGCATCTTATTTCTCTAATCTTATCCCTCCTGTCATTGCGACCTA
>JARYHS010006882.1:0-26900 GCA_031002005.1 Vandiemenella viatica
ACGACCATCGACCTAGTGTAGCAAAAAATATGATTCATCCAAGTAGGTGACATGTTTCCATTGATCAATGACCAATCTTCATGATCTTGCTCCAAATGCAATTTACGATTTCATTGGGTCAACATGAGATGCATGGGGTCTGTTGCTACAGGACCCCGTGTTCAACAGCGTGTGCCGAAAAGTGTGCTCCAAAACGCTTGTATCTGCACCAGTACTGTTCTCTGCCATTACATCTGCCACAAATTGCCTCCTATCCTGCTTTACAGTGCAGTTTCTCCATTCTCCAACAACTTTCTATAGAATCACACTACAGTAGCACACGACCATCCGAATAACCTCACCATATGAAAGATGCTTGTTCGCAGGCGATAGCCCATAAAAATAAACCTTTTGTCTGAGTCTCTTATGTCGGTGGATTATCCCTTTTGCCATACACATCATTTCTAAAATTCATCTCCGTGTGTCTCTGCTCTGCTTATATACTTTTCTTATCGCACAACATGTTCACAATGTCAATAGACGGCTTTTAATCTAGAGGTGGCTGTGGTCACCATTTTTTGGTTCATCAGTGTATATCCTAGTCAGTCAGCTGATGGACCGACCTTTCTTTTATCCTGATCTCCCCATTCTGTATGGTTTCAAATAAAGGCCCTTGTGTTTCACTGAAATTTCTTCAAGAGTTTGATTGTGCCGTTTCTCTTCAGTCAACTGCTTTTTTGCTTCTTTAGCCGCTTTGAAAGCCCTGACCAAGCACAACACTCCTCCTGCAAGAGCTCCAGCAGCCAACAGTCCTGGAAAAATAGGTATTAAAGGAAGGATACCACCCTTCTTCTTCTATTTAATACCTGCACCCTGCTTCAACTTAGCACGCAAAGTCTTGTTTACTAGATAAGCAGCAGCACATTCTCCAAACTTTGCGTCTTTGACCTACATTCTGTTTGAAGCCTTCTCCGCGAGAATACGATCGGTATTACGTCTGTGCATATGCAATGTCATCTTACCTACATGCAGCATATAATGGATTGATTCCAGTTTACCGACTTTCAACCTGCGAGGATTCTTTCGAACATGAATCCTGGCAGGTCTCGCCATTTCTGCGAGGTATCCTCTTTGTAAGTCATTAATAAAAGAAATACTGATTGGTCTTACCAATACTTCCAGCTTCTTTTGCAACCTATAATCGATAGCACGTTCTGGACGATATGTATGGCCCCAGGATATCGTCTCACACGTTTTTTAAAGCTATCACCTCACAGATAAAATTCAATTATATAATCCTCTCTATAAAATCACTGCTATTTATTGAAACATCTTAATAAATTCAAATATTTACAGTTCTCGTAATACAACATAAAATCTCACATATAACAATTTGTTTCTCCTTGGCTTAAAAACAAAAACAACAATACAACACAGCCTACCAACTTCAACATATTAAAACATATTACAAAAAACTTAAATTTACCAATTTTCACATACTACTATACTGTACGGCCTTGTAAAAATAAATACATTCATATATTCCATAATTCATAAAATTATTACTATTATTATTAATATTATTATTTAAATGTCTGATGTGGGATCTCATACATGCCCCCACTTTACAATAAATCAGCAGATTTTTTTTTTATTAAGAAATTGATTATTTGTTGTAAAGTACAACATGGTCATCAGACATTGCTTCTTTACACAACTTGTTTACAAGGTTTTGGGTACACTTTTGTCTCTTTAAACACATTAGAATTAACTCATCGTCACTGTCAGATTATCAATTTATTGTTCATTTATTTACATAAGCTACTCTTCATTTAACCTTTATCCTCTCTAACTTTCTACAATTTATGATCTGCTACATTACGTAGCCCAAATTTTCTTTCCGATTTAGGATAAACTAACCAACATACATTTTCATGTGGCTTCCCGTCTATCCTGAACGGCCCATGCTAGATGTCGAGAAAGTTTCCTATTTCATAGTTTATTTGACTTTATCACTCTTGCGTCTTTACCAAAACCTGATCAGACTAAATTCAAGGGGTTTTCGTCCTCGGTCATGCCTTTACCTTCTTTCCTCTTTTTTTTTTATTATCTCTTTCATCATATTTTGTCAGCTCAATGTTATGCCCCCATAACGTTGATTTTTTTTTATTTCTTTCTCTTCTTCCAATCTTTTAAAATTTCTGCTTGTAATAAATCATTTTCAACTTCCGAGACCATTCTAAGAACTCCATTCTACTTCCATCACTTGGATATAACTGGCATAAATGCATATTTCTGTTGTTACGGTGGCTATCATATGCACTCCATTCATCACCATTATTTCCTATCATTCTCTCTCCTTCTTCCTCGTGATCAAGCAAACAATTTGATACCTCAGATTCTTCATCTTTCACAGTTGAACTCATACCATGTAACTTATTATCTAAAACTTGCATATCTGCCCCCTCTGGCACTACATTTTCTTCTTCATTAATACCGCGGTATTTCTCACAATAAAAAATCTTATTTCTTCATCTTCACCATTTCCTAATATTCCATTTTCTTCTTCTTCACATTCGTCGTCGTTTTCGTTACTATTATCTTCATCGCTGCACAAATTCGAATTCTCCCCTTCTTCACTGTCATCAGAGCCATCGCTATCTTCTGACAAACTCTCAAATTCTTCTTCTTCAATTCCTCTTGATATAAGCTCATCTGTTAAAATGCTTTCCTCTTCAGCATAATTTTCCATCTTCTCACAACACTTCTCTTGGTTGTCGTCGTCCTCCACGTCAATTTTAGCCAACTGTCCAACTTCTCCTTCCTGCCAACTATATTCACAACTCCTTGGAACAATCTGTGATTCCTCTTCATCTAAAGACTTAAGGCATTCCCACCATCTGAGTGGTTCTTCTTTTGTAAAATTTTGCGCATCCTTTCTGACAATTGATTCTTCACCAGAAAGCATTAGCATATTGCGGCTCATACTCTGTATATAATTTTCATCGGTCTCCTTCTGTACAGTCTCTATTCCATTGTTAATGTCATCGTCCTTCAGATAGGTCGTGCTTTTCTGTTTCTTCGGTCCTGTTCCTATTATTGCCGCTACTGTTCGGACCGTCCCAGTTGCGGCACCGAGTTTCCCATCGCTCTTCCTGAATCATGTTGCCTTCCTTCTTCCTTTCTGTCCATCGAAGCATTGTTGTGATGCCCCCATTGGTGATTTTGCCGTCGGTCCTCATATTCCCTCCTTGTATTTCTACCGGAGTTACCATTGAACTGTTCCTCTCTGTTGTATCCAAAAGCACGTCCTCTATCTCTTGCAAAATTTTCCCGTGGTAGGCATCTGATTTGACCTATTATTGTTTCGAAAGTCGTTTCTTCTTTCGTCTCTTGTCTCATGTTCATTAGTATTACTCCACCGATCCAATCTCTCAACAGCTTCCAGAAAATCTTCTACATTACTCCATTGAATTACTATCAACTTCTCCTGCACTGGATCTGGGCAATTTCTGCAACAAAACTTCGACCTTTTCATCGTCCTCTATTTTCTGGTCCAGGTAACGAAGCTCTTTCATCACTTCTTCACAGAAATTTTTCATACTCCCATCTCGCCTGCTATAGTAACGGCAGTTCCAGAAATCTCTCTTTACTCTTCTTTGCTTTATTGGTGACCAATATTTACTGAGAAATAGTCGCAAAAATTCTTCATAATCTTCACAATCTTCATCATTCTCACAACTCCATGCAAATGCATCTCCTCGCATCATGCTTTTGACGTATCTTATTTTATCGGGATCCGACCATTCACGTGGCAATCCACTTTTATAAACTCTGACAAATTCCACTGCGTGCACACCTTTTTCAGGATCAAACTTCACTTCTGGTAATTTAAAATGGCTGGTGATTATGTTGCCTCCACCCAGAGTAGCAATCACCTCGCCGTTCTACCTCCTCAACCCTCTGGTTCAGCTGGGCTACCTCTTGTCGCACATCTTCGTTGATAAAATTCATCTGGCTAGCTACTTCTGCAATTTTACATGTCACTTCTTTGTATTCCTTATCCATGACCATTAACCTATCGCCTAGTCTTGAAATCCTTTTTGTTGCCGTTTCAGTCTTCTCTTTCAACTGTTCAATACTCTTCACACAATCTTTCTGGTTTTCATAAATAATTTTATTTTCTCCTTTCATGACTTCCTGCTCTCCCTGTATCACTCCATAATTTTTCTTCACTTCTTCTTCAACTTTTTGTTGCACTAGACAAGCTATACCCTGTCGATTAGCCTCTTCTTGCCTTTCAACGTATTCGTAGACCATTGCTACTTCCGTTTCAATACTTGTTTTTACGTCTTCTTTCAATATCTGCTTTAAATTCTCCATCTTCTGGTTGCATCTATCCTCCACTTGCTGAATACGTTCGTCCATTTTTAACATAATATCCTGTCTCATCGTTCTCATTTCCTCTGTAATTTTCTGTTCACTTGATTTCAAATTTTCTGTTATCTTCCTTCCCATTTCTTCTGCCTTTTGTTCACTTGATTTAAAATTTTCTGTTATCTTCCTTCCCATTTCTTCCATTAAAGCAAATAGCATTGAAAATTCGCTCCCCTTCTGTGTGTGAGCTTCATTTTGTTCATTCCCCATTTCTTTCTCTCGAATATTAGTCTGTCTGGCTGGTACGGGTGTTGCAATAAGATCTTTCACCTCGATATCACAGATATCGCCACCTCTGTCGTTTACTATAACACTATCTCTGACCAACTGACTGACTCCACTTTCCCCCATACTTTCACAGAGACTAGTAACGCAGTGTTCCTGCGAACAGCTAACTCCACTTCCCCCCATATATTGATCGACGGTAACTATCCCGGAACTTTCATTTCTCCCTTTGGAATTTTCACTCATTTCCCCACCAGAAAATATTTCAGCATCCATTTTAACTATTTCCCCGCACTTTCCTTCCATTATGGTGATGAATTAACTAAACAAAATAACTAAAAGATTCTCGCAAATTACTACGCTACTCAATATAGTCCCGCCAAAGAAAACGACGATACAACATTTGAAATTTTGACACAAAATCATACAACGCAGTATTTATTCAACGCTGCTAAAAAAAATTACAAATGAGCTCAGAAACTCAACCAGAAATTACTTACTGTACCACTCTTTGATTGTAATACTGCGACATGCATTCAATAACAGTCTCAATATAGCAGTACTGAAAACTTGCAAAAATAATAGACATGCACATAAATACAAATTGCTTATCAGATACTCAATATGCTTAAATCCCCCCTTTTAAATGATGTAAATTATCTTTATTTACTTAACTAAAGGCCGTCACAGTATTAATCACTAACTTAAACAGCTTTTTAAATACTTACAAATGCTTTGTTTTACAATCACGTTCTTGCCGACAGTTTCAATAACTTTTACATTAGCTAATTTGATTTCTTAATACCATTTTTTTTCTTACTGTTTTAAGCAATTTTATTTTTAATTTAGCTGCTTACTATTCAATGTTCAGTCACTTTTCACCTTTTTCGTAAGAAATTTTCCGAACAAAAAATTACAAAGTTATTATCTCTGCTGCTGTTATTTTCGTGAACTGTTATCCCGTTCATGTACTTGCCAATTCCCGCGATGTCTTCTTCTGCACGGCTGAACTCCGACTGCTGAATGTTCCACAATCCGTAAAAAAACAGTGTGTTATTTTACACTGCTAAATCCTGGATTACAGGGTCGCCATTTCTGCGAGGTTCTCGAACATGAATCCTGGCAGGTCTCGCCATTTCTGCGAGGTATCCTCTTTGTAAGTCATTAATAAAAGAAATACTGATTGGTCTTACCAATACTTCCAGCTTCTTTTGCAACCTATAATCGATAGCACGTTCTGGACGATATGTATGGCCCCAGGATATCGTCTCACACGTTTTTTGCTATCACCTCACAGATAAAAATTCAATTATATAATCCTCTCTATAAAATCAACTGCTATTTATTGAAACATCTTAATAAATTCAAATATTTACAGTTCTCGTAATACAACATAAAATCTCACATATAACAATTTGTTTCTCCTTGGCTTAAAAACACAAAAACAATACAACACAGCCTACCAACTTCAACATATTAAAACATATTACAAAAAACTTAAATTTACCAATTTTCACATACTACTATACTGTACGGCCTTGTAAAAATAAATACATTCATATATTCCATAATTCATAAAATTATTACTATTATTATTAATATTATTATTTAAATGTCTGATGTGGGATCTCATAAACCGCTTTTCAAGTTTCATCCCAGATCCACAAAACTAGTATGTGGAAACGTGTTACTCAAATAGAATTTTATAGATAAGCTTCTTTAAGAAGCCACAGCTGTTCTTCTTCTTTGCAGGAGGTATTGTTATCGACTGACTGAATTTACATTTTATCTCATCTACAGATAGAGCAGCCTGAAAACCACGTCAATGTGCGCTTCGTCAAAAAGCAAACAACTTTACCTGTGTGTAATGGAGACACGAAGCAGAAGAACGGACCTCTTCTCCCCGGGACAGTGAAGGTAAAAGTGTGGGGACCTTCAAATTGTGGGAAAATTAACCAAGTGCTTTCCCTGTTGAAATACCCCAATCAGCTTTGCTTTGAAAATGTATATGTGTTTTCCAAATCACTGTATCAACCAAAATATCAGTTGTTAGAAAAAATACTGAAACCCCTTAAAGGAAATCAGTATTTGACATTTAAAAATGATCGAAATGTACTTCCCCTAGCAAAGATCTACCACATTCTGCTTTTGTGTTTGACTACTTTTTATGCGAAAAGCAGAATAAAATTCGAGATTACTTTTGTACTGGGAGACATCGGTTAGTTGATTCCTTCTACTTGTATCAGACATACAGTCGGATACCAAAACAGATTGTTACAGACAACGCCAACTTGATTTTACACTTTAAACAGGGTGATATGTACCTCAAACACATTTACAATTATCACGTTAATACCGATTTTTTTCAGGAAGATTAAAAACTTATGTAGATACTGCTGGAATGCAAATAAACATGGATTTGCGGTTATTGCCAAAGACTGTGACATGTATCATGTCTGGTATCGCAACGGATTTGATTCATTTTTGAATAAATATCCAAGCATACTAGGAACATCCATCATTATAACCATGAACAAGTTTGGTAGAACATCATCGATATAGGGCAAGAGAGGGTTGGTGCACCCACCTCAGCAAATACTTCTTACGAAAGAATGAAGCTTAGTAGAATACTAAGACATGATGATGATGTAGTAACCAAAAGATATGCAAACAAAGCAAGTAATCGTGATATACTTTTTTTTAAAAAAAAAAAAAAAAAAAAAAAAAAAAAAAAAAAAAAAACACCTATAGAAGAGACTACGGTCGAGAATATTGTTACAATGGATACGTTTCCAGAGAATACAAACGTACTAGATACGGGCAGAAATTATTGTGAAATCCCTGTCGATGGTTTAATCCTCTCAGTAGCCAAACAAAAAAGGGTTGATGTAATACTGCATTAGGTAAATGTTGGCTAAGCGCTACTCCATGTAAACCGAGGAGATAAACCTAGTTTTTTCGGTGCATATAAGCTCTACGAAGCATTTTTAAGTACAAGTGACTTTGAGAGATAAAATAGTACAGTAACCTGTCATACGCATTATTCGGTGTATGAACATAGATACGGCAACAACTAAACGTGGCATAAAAAAGCCAGGGATGCTATTCGACGCAAGTCACTTGAACTGAAGACTGGCTAGTGTTTCATAGAGTCATCAAAACCTGTGATGGATACTATGGACATTGTTTTCTTACCTCAGCGACTACAGCAGCAGCAGTCTTCTGACTCGATCAAAGAGTTCTCGAGTTCACTAAAGCGAAGTCAACGAGATTATGACTCAGTGTATGGTGTTCGAAAGAATAATGATTCACTATTGATTGTCAAATAACCCATGTCTATTGGAGAAGATATAATTGTAATAGATGGCACTGAATATGAGAGAACACAAGGGTTAATGAAAATTTTTTTTAATGCATATATACCAACAAGGATTTGAAAAGTTATTTTGAAATATTAAACAACACAAGTGCCCACAGAGTAAAATTTAATCCATCAGGCAAAGTTCGCAAGCCTGCAAACTATGATACGTATAAAAACATAATCACTAAACTTGTCGGTTAGTCTGGTAATTGGCCTTCTCCCCGTGAAGGAATATGTTGGGACGAGCTCAACGAACTCGTTGAATGCCTAAAGTTGCCCACATCTTCCGCATCAGCAGGACATAGAGCACGCACCAAGGGAACTCCATAGACCTGCAAGAAGGAATTTCCCAAGACGACGTGTAATCATATAAAGAGGATTTATGGCAATCTGATATTGTGGAAATGATCTCATAATCCAGTTAAAAATGTGGATACAAGTATGTGCTGATGGTTATCGATACATATTCAAAGTTTGCATGGGCAGTACTTCTCAAGACCAAGACAGCTAGTGTTGTCGACGCTATAAAGAAAATACTAAGTAGTGATCGTATTCCTAAAAACTTACAGACTAACAACGAAAAGGAGTTTTACAATTCAAAGCTTATTACTAACAATGGCGTTAATCATTACTCAACATATAATTTCTCTGGTTTCTTACCAGCTCTTTTAAATTACATTTAATATTCAATAACGTGTAGAAATATTTGTCTGGTGGTGTGTTTAGCGAATTTGAGTGTAGTAACACTGTGTAGAAAAAGTATCATAGTTTAAATAGTTGAAAAAGGTGTTGGTTCGACAAGTTTGAAACACGTGTGATTTGTTTACATCATACTAATACTCGTTAAAGGGAATTAATCTTCTATCAGTGATGGAAACAAGAAATTACAAACAGGTTAATTGTTAAAATTGGTTTGCTAGCGTGGTAAACGGAGAAAGGTGTGTCTTGTGGAAATTGTAACTACAAAATAAGGAAAGGTATTTATAATTTAAATTATAAATCTATTCAATGGCCCATATTTCGTTTTTGTTTAATATCTCAATGAGCATGAGGTGTGGTAGCTGTCGCAGGGTTGTAAAGTAGGGAAACAACTGTAATGATTGTGGAGATCGTTTTTTCCGAAATGTGGCTACATGGAAGCTGAAAATGCACTTCACTCTCCTAGGAGTTGTTTGACTTGCAAAAGTAGCAAGGAAAAGAGGGAACTAGAAAGTAGGATCTCTTGTCTCGAATCCACAGTGGCTGAATTAACCAAAGATCCCAATGTTTTGAAGGCTGAAAAAGCAGCATTAAATGTTAAGGAATTCCAGTGGATTGCAGCCAAAACTGGAGAGAAACAACATGACCCCCATTCTACAAATTTTCAGTTGGAAGTTTCCAATACTTTTGGGGTGTTGGAGAATCTAACTGAGGATGTATCAGATACCACAACAGGGCTGTCTCATTGCAACAAAGCTGTAAAAAAACGCACATTGTGCAAAGCTCGTAAAAAGAAATCCTAGAAGGTGTTATTGATTGGAAGTAATCACGGCAGAGGATTAAGTGCAATGTTGCAGTCAAGCCTCGGCTCTGATGTTGAGGTGTGTAGTATATTGAAGCCTAATGCAGAACTTGGCAATGTTGTGGATGAAATTTCAAACCTTGGGAAAGATCTTACTAAAGATGATCATATAATTATAGTTGGGGGTCCTGGAAATAGTCTGTCCAGGAATCTCAATTATTGTGTTGAAACAGACATTGACAACATTGCTAAAAACACCACTCACACCAATGTTGGTTTTGTTGACCTCTTCAAGTGTTATGATCAACCGTGGATGCGTGGTCATGTACAGCGTACACAGTCGGATCTGAAGCGTGCATTGTGTCAGGCTGACCGAACACACATTGGTCTGATAGATGTTTCTTGCATAACACGGAGTAACCATACCTCCCATGGACTCCATCTGAATGTTCGGGGCAAGCAGAAGCTAACGCAACTGATTGCCAGTAGCATCAGGAGAGGCAGGATGGATGTGAACCCCATCCCAGTGGTGATTGGTGGTAGGACTCGATCTTTTTTAGACCAAACGTCAAGAGTAGGAAGAGTTATTTAAGAAATGTTCATAATGATATTAGAGTCAAAAATAAAGAATGTCAGTCTAAAATAGCGTTGTTCCATCAGAACATTAGGGGTATCTCAAGCAAACTTGATGAATTGATAATATCTATAGAAGAAACCCAAAAATTATTGAATCTTAACATAAATATCGTATGTCTGACAGAACATCATCTGAAGAATTCTGAAATATGTCTCCTCCCTTTTATTAGATATAGATTAGCTTAATGTTATTGCAGGTCAGAGATGAGAATGGGTGGTGCAGCAATATATGTTAGAGAAAATACTGAGACAAAATCATTAGATATAAGTAAATACTGAATAGAACAAGATTTTGAATGTTTTGCAATACAGGAGACTAAAGTAAATATTGTAATAAACTTGAAGCGGTTCTAATAAATTTATCACGAACTAAAAGGGAAATTATCCTCTGTGGAGACTTCAACATAAATTTTGCTGTAGAATGTAACCAGACAGATTATCTTCTAGGAATGCTTAGATCATTCAATCTCTATCAAACTGTAGATTTCCTGACTAGAACACAAAAAGATAGTAGTACCATAATTGATAACATTTTTGTAGAGCACAATAAATTAGAAATATATGGAACAGTACCGATGGAAAATGGTTTGTCAGACCATAATGCTCAAATAATTACTTTAGATGTTGTGGGAAATGAAAATAACAAAAAGAGAGGATTTTTCAAAGTTAGGCCATTAAAGAACAATTCAATAAAAACATTAAATGATTAACTTCTCAGTGAGGACTGGAGCACTGTTTATAAATTAAAAGGGGTAAACAATAAATTCAATTGCTTTCACCAAAGATTTTTGGAAATTTACGTAAGGTGTCTCCCTACAAAACTAGCTCCAATTGGTCAAAAACGGGTAAACAAAAATTGGGTTACAGTTGGTATTAAAACATCTTGCAGACATAAAAGGGAATTGTATGTAAAAGTTAGGAATACTGATAATATGCTTCTCAGACAACATTACAAAACGTACTGTAGAATTTTAACCAAAGTAATAAAAGAAGCTAAACGTTTGGCCATAAACGATGAGATTAGTAGTTCAGATAATAAGATAAAACGTGTTTGCAACATTATTAAAAGAGAAACAACTATATCATACCTTGAACATAAACCTATATCTATAAGCATTGGGGGATTTTTTAGGCTGAGGCAGGAAGAACCGAAACTGGGATCACAGTTACGGGCAGCCCAATCAAATTCGGCACCATATGTTAGGAGTAGCGTAAATCAGTCTCGACCATTAAAAGTACTCGTTATTAACTGTAGAAGTGTTTGTAATAAGCAGCCTGAGCTTGAAAGCATTATTAGTTGTACAGAAGCAGATATTGTATTAGATACTGAAAGCTGGTTAAAACCGGATATAAGTTCAGCAGAAATATTTAACGATAGAATGAATGTTTTCCGTAAGGATAGGTTGAACTCCAATGGAGGCGGTGTATTTATAGCTGTTAGTAAACACCTGTCGTGTAGCGAAATAAATATCGATACGGTCTATGAAATCCTATGGATTAGACTAAAAGTAGCTAGGAAAAAACTTGTATTAGGGTCTTTCTATCGTCCACCAGATGCAGATGTATCTATTGCTGAGGCCTTAAGAACTAATGTAAGTAATATAGCTCATCAATTTCCAGATCATGCAATAATACTAGGAGGTGACTTCAACTTTCCGTATATCGACTGGAATAATTACGTCCACGTTACTGGTGGCCGGGATAAAACATGCTGTGAAATTATTCTTGACCTTTTCTCAGATCTTAATCTTGAGCAGCTCGTCACTGAACCAACGCGGTGCCACAACGATAACGAAAACATTTTAGATATTCTCGTTACGAATAGGCCTGAGTTAATCACGGACATTTCTACCACCATGGGAATAAGTGATCATAAAACTGTAATTGCTACAGTAAAATTAATAGCCGCGCGCAAAAAGAAAAAAGAAAGGGTCGTTTACAGGTTTGACAAGGCCCCAAAGGAGAGTTTAAGAATGTTTTTGAGGGATAAGTACATTACCTTTATAGAAGGAAGAGGCTCGGTTGAAGAGATGTGGCTTCGATTCATGTGTATAGCCAGGGAAGGTATGGACTTACATATACCGAAAAGGACAATCAGGGATGGGAACGATCCCCCGTGGTATACACGTGAACTTAAACGGTTACTTAAAAAACAAAGGAAGATACATGCACGCGCAAGGAGGACGATGTATAGGAGTGATTTAGAAAAGTTAGCTGAGACAAGCGAACATGTTAAAAATGCGATGCGCGAGGCTTTTAACGACTTTAGATGCAACTCACTCTCTAAGAGTCTCAAAGAAAACCCAAAGAAATTTTGGTCGTATGTAAAAAAACTTAGTGGTAGTGACAACAATATGTCAGTTCCACTACAAGACGGTCGGGAAGTTAATGACAGCCGCGAAAAGGCTACCGTATTTAACACCGAATTTAAAAATTCTTTCACTGACGAAAACATGGAAAACATTCCCGCTTTTGCACGGCGTGTAGAATTTGAGATGGATCCAGTTCGAATTGATAGTGTAGGTATCATAAAGCAATTAAAGCTCCTGAAGTGGGGGAAGGCGCCGGGTCCTGATGGTATTCCAGTAAGATTATTTTCGGAATACGCGGAAGAAACAGAACCATTTCTATCAGAAATATTTCGTAAATCTTTAGAAGAAAGAAAAGTACCTTCTGACTGGAAAATAGCGCAGGTGATTCCCGTTTTCAAGAAAGGTAATCGGAGAGATCCTAGGAATTATCGACCAATATCTCTAACATCTGTCTGCAGTAGAATTCTGGAGCATGTCATATGCTCTAACGTTATGAAGTTTCTGGATGAAAACGAGTTACTTACAGCAAACCAACACGGATTTCGTAAGAACCGTTCGTGTGAAACGCAACTGGCTCTATTTTCGCATGACGTAATGAAGGTTATCGACGCAGGTTCACAAGTTGATGCTATTTTCTTGGATTTCCAGAAGGCTTTTGACTCGGTACCACATAACCGCCTTTTGGCGAAGATTCGAGCGTACGGTATATCTGATCAGATCTGCGAATGGATACGCGATTTTCTAACTGGGCGGTCCCAGTATGTCGTTGTTGACGGGGAAGCCTCTTCAAAGCTAGATGTTACTTCCGGCGTTCCTCAAGGAAGTGTAATAGGACCACTTCTTTTCTTAATTTTTATAAACGATCTCGGTGACAACGTTAATTGCAGGATGCGATTTTTTGCTGATGATGCACTTATTTATAGGGAAGTGGGGTGCTCTGACGATTGCTTAGAAATACAGCGCGATCTGGATGTTATTTCGGAATGGTGCCGTAAATGGCAGCTTACACTTAACTGTAAAAAGTGCAAGGCAATGCAAATAAGTAATAAAAAGACCCCGTTTGCTTACGAGTACAAAGTTAACAATTCAGTTGTTGACACGGTCGATTCCCTGAAGTATCTAGGCGTAACAGTACAAAGCAACATGAAATGGGACTTGCACATAACTTCTGCCGTAGGCAAAGCTAATTCTAAACTACGTTTTATAGGTCGTATTATGAGAAGCTGCAATGCTCATACAAAGGAAATAGCGTACAAAACACTTGTGCGTCCGCATTTGGAATACTGTTGTGCAATTTGGGATCCGTATCGCAAGGGATTGATTGACACGTTAGAGAAAGTACAGAGGAGAGCCGCTCGATTCGTGACCGCTAGTTACAGTCCTTATGTAAGTGTCACAGAGCTGATACGTGGGTTAGGCTGGGATTGTTTGGCGGACAGACGACGTCGTTTTCGTTTAAATTTGTTGGAGAATATGCGAAAATCTCTAATTTACGAGTGCAACGAAATACTTCTTCCGCCAACCTATTTAGGTCGCAATGACAGAAGGGATAAGATTCGAGAGATAAGATGCCGTACTGATACATTTATGTATTCTTTTTTTCCTCGTTCTGTTCGGGATTGGAATACTCTAAAATAGGATTGGTGTTTAGCACCCTCTGCCACACACAGTAATTGTGAATTGCATAGTATAGATGTAGATGTAGATGTAGATGAAGCATTAATGATAAACTTCTAAATGACCCCTGTTATGTAGTAAGTGCTTTCAATAACAACTTCTTAACAGTTACTGAACAAATAAAAGAAAAATATATTGGGAATATGGATGCTATAGCAATACTTAAATCCTTGTCACCAAAAACAGCACCTATATCTCTATTTCCCACCAGTCAAAATGAAATTGAAAAAATTATTAAATCTCTCAAAAATAAAAAGTCATTTGGTTATGATGAAGTTTCAACCCATTTAGTGAATCAATGTAACACCAGCATTAGTAGAGTTATTAGTCATATTTGCAATAGTTCTTTCGAAGAAGGTATCTTCCCTGACTCACTCAAGAAGTCAGTAATCAAACCGCTTTATAAAAATGGTGACACCTCAAAGATTGAGAATTACAAACCAATATCACTTCTACCAGCATTTTCAAAAAACTTTGAAAAAGCAATGTACAGAAGGGTGTATGCACATCTACAAAAGAATGACCTACTCAGTAAAGAACAGTTTGGTTTTAGACAAGGTGTTTCAACAGATTCAGCAATTTTTGCTTTTTTAAACAACATACTGGATCAATGCATAAAATATTAAATTCCCTAGGTATATTCTGTGATCTTGCTAAGGCTTTTGACTGTGTTGATCATGAGATTCTACTAGGTAAATTAGACCACTATGGGGTTAGTGGTAAGCCAGAACTTTGGTTTAAATCATACCTGGAAAATAGAAAGCAATGTGTATCACTGAAAGATGTTAATACAGGAGATGTTATAAACTCGGAATGGGGTATAGTTAAATGTGGTGTGCCTCAGGGTTCTTAATCTATATAAATGATCTCCCACATATACTAGGTGATAATGAATACGTGGTGCTCTTTGCAGATGATACTAGCATATCGTTAAAAGACCTTTCACCACACAACCTCGAAAACACAGCAAATGATGCTATAAGGAAAATTAACAGGTGGTTTAATGCCAACAAACTAATACTTAATGTAGAAAAGACACAGTTACTTCAGTTTGTTACAAAAAAAAAAAAGGACAGCTATAATGTGATATCAGAAGGAAAAGCAATCAGTGAAAGCAGTTTCACAAAATTCCTGGGTGTATATATAGATAACAAATTGAACTATAAACAACATATTCAACAACTTCTTAAAAATCTGAATTCTGCAACATTTTCACTGAGGGTAATATCTAGAATAGCTAATATAGAAACCAGAAAGTTAGTATATTTTCATTCCCTGCTCATGTATGGCATCTCATTCTGGGGAAACTCGTCACAAGCACAGAGAATATTTAAATTGTAAAAGTGTGCTATAAGAACTATTTGTGGAGCAAGCCCACAGACGTCGTGCAGAAATCTATTTAAAAACCTGGGGGTACTAACAATGCCAGCACAGTATGTATACTCTGTACTATCATTTGTAGTGGAAAATCCTGAACACTTCAATCTAAATGCTGACATACATAGCCATAATACTAGGAATAAATATAATATTCGCAAGGATTACAAATCACTGTCAATTGTACAGAAAGAGTTTCTGCTTCAGAACCCATTTTACTCTGTGAAAGAATTTTCTTCTTGGAATTTGGTAACTAAGAATGACTGATAAAACAGTATATATGATGTATGGAAGGGGAAGGTGACAAAGTTGTCCACAATTACTGAAATAATATATGATTTTTTTTTCTTTCTGTTGAACTTTTGACAAATGAAGTAATTACACTGTATACAAAATTTCACTCATATATAGTAACTAACATGGGATAGCATGCACTCAAAAACTGCTGTAAAAAATTATCATACTAACAGGTTTTTCAATAATTGACAGCTTATGAGTTGTTGGTAATATAATTGATATTGTTAATAGGTGTGTGTACTGTTTCACAAAAATAGCAACTAATATGATATACTATGTAGTCGCAAATTACAGTAAAACTTATCATGGTAACTGGTTGGTAAGAATATATCTGGTTATTAGATGCTGGTAACAAGTGTATACACTGTTCCACATAATAAGTGTTAATTAACTCGTGATTGTATGTGTAGATTACAGGAGATATTGGTTATACTAATGGGTTGTAGCTAACTTGTCAACATATAATAATATTATCAATTATATGGTAATATTGACATTAAAAATAGGTGTATGTATTGTTCCATATCCCCGAGATTATTCTCACATGGGATCAAGTTGAACATATCTATCTATCTACATCTGAAAACATCAACAGTTGAACGATTTAACAGAACTATCTAGAATATAATGTGGCAAGAATTCAATAAACTTGGTTCACATCGATGTATTGAATTATTTCCTCAGTTAATAACCAATTAAAACAATAAGTGGCACAGCACTATCAACATAAAATATTGTGACGTTAAAGATAACTCATTAGTTTCAACAGTCGTATTAAACTTACTACTCCTGCAAAATAAAAAGTCTATGACCATGTTAGGATTGATAGAACAGTTTGAGAAAGGTTAAATGCCAAACTAGTCATCCAAAGTGTTTACCGTCAGTAAGGTGAAATTAACAGATGCCTTAATAAATTTATTTAAAGACTATCTAGGTAAAGATATTGCAGGACCATGTTACCAGCAAGAATTACGACAAACAAGACTTTCAAGTTCAGTTTTGGTTCAACGAGTGATAAAGAGGAGGAATAATATGATCTTGGTGATGGATGTGGCTAGGTTTTCATAAATCACATAACACATGGATTCCAAAAAAGTATTTAATTAGAAAAATATAAAAAAATGTGCAATATTTCTAACAATGGTGATTTTCTTAATAAAAAGTAAAACGAAGCATCTGATACTCCTAGAGCATATCGCTTAGCAAAGATTTTACACTCAACACAGCAGCAATCAATTGTTTTACAATCTATCGGTTAAAAACACTGTTGTTGATCGCGACAGACAGATGACTGTCGAATTCTGATGTCACGCTTCCCGCCTCCGCTGCCAACCAACAACGGCAGGAGATATTCGAGTTTATGAACTTTATCTAACATCAGTTGTGTATTGCTGAATATCAACGAGATAATGCTTGTCACTAAATAACAATTCTATTTTCCTGAGCGTTCACGAGTAAATGAGCTGCCAGCAAACTAAGAAGTGAGGAGGTTAAAGAGGTTGGTAAGAAAAGAACATAACAGAGTTAAGACACAGCAGGGTAGTAGGGAATATTTAAAACAACTAAACAAGGACTTAATAACAGCAAAGAAAATGGCTAAAGATGGGTTTATGAAGAATATTGTCAGTGGAGGAGGACCATTGACTGATGCATCTAGAAATTTCTAAGCTATATCAGGAAACTGAGGGGAAGGGAGGGTATAGAGACACTTATAGATAAGGATGGAGAAGAAGTTACTGACGATTTGAAAAAGGCAGAGATTTTAATTAACTGGTTCAGTGAAAGCATTAAGGACAATGAATCAGAAACAGGAGGGTCTTATTCGGAGAACGAGCTTAACAACACAATTATAAATTACGATAGTAAAAAATTTGATATTCATCCTGAGGAAATCATAAAGGAAATAAGAAAGCTGAAAAAACATAAAGGTGCTGGTGAAGATAATATTTCTACAGATATCTTAAAGATAGCAGGATGTGACATTGAACCTTATCTTGAAATATTATTTAAATTGAGTCTGGATACTTGCTGCTTATCACAAGACTTGAAAAGTGCAATAGGAGTACCGGTACATAAAGGAGGGGTGCGAAATAGAGTTGAGAATTACAGGTCAATCAGTTTGACATCAGTGGTAGGTAAATTAATGGAAAGATTGATATGCAACCACATCAGAAATATATGTGAGGAAGGTAAGTGGTTTTCAAGCAGGCAACATGGTTTCAGGCAAGGATTCATGCAAATCTCAGTTGGTGGGATATATGCAAGATATTTTAGATGAAATGGACAAGGGAGGCCAAATTGATAGTGTAGCACCTTATTTATTACCATTTTATGGCTTACTCTTTCAAACGCCTTTGACAGAGTAAGCCATAAAATGGTAGTAAAAAAGGTAAAAACCATTGGAGTGGATGAGAAAGTGATTTGCTGGGTAGAAGAATTTTTAAAAGGTAGAAAAGAGAAAGTTAGGGTAGGAAATATAGTATCAAAAGAAGTGGAAGTAAAAATGGGTGTGCCACAGGGTAGCGTATTGGGACCATTGCTATTCATTATTCTAATGAATAATTGTGTTGATTGTTTACTATCTGAAATTAGATTGTTTGCAGATGACATAATGCTGAATCATAGAGGATTGTAAACAGTTGCAGGGTGATCTGGACAGGATATCTAGTTGGGTTGGTAAACACGGAATGAAGATAAATGCAAAGAAGAGTCAGCTTATTAGATACACAAATAAAAAACAAAAGGTTAATTATGAATATGAGGTGGGGAAAGAATTGCTTGCTGAAGACATGAAATGTAAATATCTTGGCATTACTTATGATAACAAGCATAACTGGTTAGGACACATTGGACAGGTGGTAGGAAAAGATTTCAAAGTTCTGCACTTGTTGGAGAAGTGATGAGGGGATGTACGGGAGAAGTAAAGGAATTGGGTTACAAAACTTTGGTCAGACCATTGCTCGAATATGGTAGTGTTGTATGGGACCCTCATTTTACGTATCAAATACACGAGTTGGAGAGGGTGCAAAAAAGGGCTGCTAGATTTGTTTCTGGAAATTATCGCAGAATGCAATCAGTGACGGAAATGATAAAGGAGCCGGAATGGGATTCATTGCAAGACAGGAGGAGGATGAGGAGGGTAATGGGAGTGTACAGGGCATATACTGGCGATGAGGCATGGAAAGATATTGCAATAGCTATGAAAAGTAGTGCATGGAAGGGAAAAGATGAACATGACCACAAGCTGGCACTCGATTTCAGGCACAAGGGTGTGGGAAGATTCTCTTTTCTAGGTAAGGGGTTCACGGATTGGAATGAGTTACCAAGAGAAATGATAAATAATTTACCGAAAACTTTGAAAGAATTTAAAGATAAAATTTGTAGAGGGTAGGTGGGAGCAGGATAGTGGGAAGATGGGTGTGTAGGGAAATTGCCACCGGAACCTGTACTCCATTGCAATTAAATTAAATTTAAAAAAAGAAGAATGTATTTCGCAAAAATCTACTTATTAATTATTAGTTGCTATTTCTTAATAAAAATTCTTTCGATTTCGATCTTTCTTATGCTCTCTGTACAACGATATTGTTGTTTCAGTAAGCTAAGAAATATCTGCGTTACATCATTTTCAAGAGTATGAGAGTTATTCGATAAAAGTTATACTTAGCGAAAAAATGAATTCTTAAAATACTGCGTTCAACGTGACATTTTTGATGGGATTACAAGATATTTATGTTGGACGTAGATATTTTAAATCACTTTTTTCATATATACGAAGAAATGATTTTACGAAACACTTTAATGAAAGTATGTACTGTGTTTAAATCATTACATTAATTAATGGTTGCTTTTATTACTGATGTCACTATGTCGGACGCATTTAAAAATTTCCAGTGGGTCAAATTTAGATCGCAATACAGTGAATTTATTCGTACACGGGTAATAGAAACTATAAAATTTGAGCAGCAATATTAGTAGAACTTGTGGTTATGTCGAAATGCAGACCAGTTCAGAATGTCAACTGACTAGTGTTGCAAATTGGAAAATAAAAACAATTAACTTTGAAAAAAAAAAAAAAAAAAAAAAAAAACATGAAAAAAAACCTAGCACCCTGGTTTTTGTTTCTAAATTTGTTTTTTTTTTTTTCAGAAAACAATAAATTTGATAAATTATAGTTTTATTTGCGGAACTTAAATTTTACATGTGTGTTTTAAATCTTACTGAATCATATAATGTCTTACATAATGATTCATAAATGTATCTATATAGGTAACATAATTTCATTAATCCTCTATGTCAGTACCACATTCACTAGTATCAGCACCACCAACACTAGTTCAGTCAGTGTCGGAATTTTATGTTTATTGTTCTGATTCCTCTAGATCCATAACTTCAGAAATAGTTACATTTTCTTTCTAGTTGTTATTGTATTGTACGCAAAAAAGATTTTAAATTGTGAGCAAAGTACACGCTGTGCATAAAGACTGCGCTGATAATTCTGTATTACGGTCTTTTAAGTTTGAATATAAATCTATCATCACACAAAATAGGAGCTTAATTTCTTTTTCAATCGTTGGTTTACGCTGAGAGTCTAACAAGTATACGAATATAAGGAAAGCACAATAAGTAATAAAAAGAGGCAAAAAAAACCGTAGATAAGTTTAAAATTTCTAATTTTTTAAAAAGATCGGTAGGTCTACAGATAAATTCGTAGGGTTGGCAGCACTAGTTCAAATAGCGAGTATTAATCCAAACAAAGGGGAGCGGGGATTCCTTCTCGCGCAACCAAGCCTCTTTGGGAAGTCCCCGTTCGTAAAGGAAAACTTCAATGTTGCCAATATTTTCGTAATTTTCTTTTCTACTTAACCAGAAAAGTATAGTAGATTTATAAATTAAGATGTACTTAGTAAAAACTCTAAAACAGTCATGTTAAACGATAAATGCCTTACAAATTTGAGATTTAGTAGTTATAAAAAAAGTGTCCCAGGAAAAATCGTTTTTTTTCATAGTTTTTTTCCATGCTTTTTTTTTGTTAAAAAAAAGTTTTTTCACAACACTACAACTGACACAATTTTTTACAGAATAATTCACAATGAATTTGGTTTCATAAATAATTTAAGCTGTTTTCATAAGAGCCGAGTTACTAAAGTTTTTATTTCATATTGATGAAAGTAGTTCCGTTGTTATCGTGCAGAATGAGACCTGGACCAGGAATAAAACGAACATCACATTCTATAGCATAAGGTTTTGGGAATCCTATTTTATTTTTAAAAGCTGGTACCCACGACTTCCTTCATGTTTGTAAAGAATTTGTATTGACAGCTACCGACATCTAACAACCATAGTGCACGATGGGAGACGTGATGCTATTACCACACACAAATGCCAGTCATCTGCGCTATGTAGTTCAGGCAGCAAAGTAAAATTTACGGACACACATTTCTTTGGATGAAATACGAAAATATCCTTGATCTACCACTTTCAACCACCACATCTCCCACAGTTACCGAAATTCGGCCAACGTTGTCATCGATGGGTGACTCTGTGTTACTACCACACACAAACGCCAGTGATCTGCGATAGATAGTTTTCACTGAAAAGTGATACACCATGACACATGCGTCTTTGGCAGAAATATGAAATTGCCGCAGATCGACCATTTTCAACCCCCATATCTCCCACACCCTCATAGATACCGACATCTAACAACCGTCAATGAAAGTTTCACGGGTGTCCAGCCGGATGGTGTCATAAAACGACGACGTTTCGACAACCTCCTATGTTTGTGATTTCGAGAAGCAACATCTAAATAGACCTGATGAAGACAACCGAGCAGGTTGTCGAAACGTCTTAGTTTTATGACACCATCCGGCTGGACACCCGTGAAACTTTAATTGAATCAATACGCCGGGAAAGTCTCCATTTACATATCTACCAACCGTAGTGCACGACAGGAGACACGATTCTACTACCATACACAAACATCAATGGTCTATGCTATGTAGTTGTGGCAGAAAAGTGACATATGCGGAGACACATGTCTCCCATCGAAATACGAAAATATCCTTGATCGGCCACTTTCAACCACCATATCTCCCACACTACCACAGTTACTGAAATTCGGCGATGTTGTGATCGAAAGGTGACTCTGTGTTACTACCACACACAAACGCCAGTGATCTGCGATAGATTGTTTTCGTTGAAAAGTGATACACCATGACACATGCGTCTTTGGCAGAAATATGAAATTGCCACAGGTCGACCAATTTCAACCCCCATATCTCCCACACCCCCATATCTCCCACACCCCCATAGCTACTGACATCTAATAACCATAGTGCATGACAGGAGACACGATTCTACTACCACACACAAATACCAATGGTCTATGCCAGGGATGGCGAACCTTTATTGATCTACGTGCCATTTTTGCCAAAGAAATGTTGAATGAAGCTGTAACGTGCCATCATACAATAAAGACTTAGTGATTGATGGGAAAAGAAATAAAACTAAGTACTATCCCCTCTAAACTTTATTTTTGCCACCAGAAATATGCGGTTTTTTTTTACATTAAACAATAATATTAACAGTTTTGTGTTTTTTTAAGTAGATGAAATTCTTGCGACTTCTGTTGTTGCAAAATAAATGCCAAATAACTTGTATTAGGTTCATACTTTGTTACTTTTAGCAGAATGCAAGCTGGAGTTATCTGACAAACGGTATAGAAGCGAATCTTAATGTTATTTATTTCTGAAAATAATTACTCACAGGCATAGGTAGATGAAAATATGGTTAAGATAGCAAACGCCAGCTTTTTAGACATCTAAGTGTGTCTGGAATTGAATTCCAAGTTGCCATAATTATGGTTTTGGCACTTTTATTTACATTGCTTGATAGTCTTGCTAATTTATTTAATTCCAACTCTTTCCTCATTTCGACGAATCTTTTAGTCCATTTTGAACGACACTGTAACTCAATCAGATGAATTTCTATTTCTTCGGCTTATCAAGTGAATTCACATCAGAGAACATAATAAACATAAGTGTTTACAAAAATTCTTTGAGAAAATCTCGACGAAAATTCGTCGATTGAAGAATTAATTACTGAATAACTGACTGACAGTATAGAGAAAGTACAGAGAAGAGCCGCTCGATTCGTGACCGCTTGCTATAGTCCTTATGAAAGCGTCACAGAACAGATTAGTAGACCAGGCTGGGAGTCTCTGGTAGATAGACGACACACGTTTCGTTTAAACTTATTGGTAAACATGCGTACTCCCACTTTAACTTACGAGTGTAGTGAAATACTTCGTCCACCAACATATTTGAGTCGGAAAAATAAGAATACACAAATAAGGTGCCGCACTGATTCTTAAATGAAATCTTTTTTCCCTCGTATTATTCGGGATTGGAATGCACAACAAAGAGATTAGCTTTGGTGCTGAGCATCCTCTGCCACCCACAATTTTTTGAATTGCAGAGTATATATCTCAATGAGTTTTAAATCGTATGGTTTTTCTTTTACATCCAAATGATTAGTTATTTCTTTTCTAGCTTGGGAAATACTTGTAATTATTGGAAATAATATTCACTGAAAACTTGCAGTACAAATATTTGTGCCCTTAGTAGTAATTGGTAAAGTTATCGCATTTAAGTCTTCCTTGATCTCATTTATTTCACAATATAGAGCAAAAACAGTAAAACAACAGATTTAGTTACATCAGTCCTTTCGTGAAGACACAATGATTTTAAAAGGAGATAATGTCAATTGTTTGTTGTTCTTTATATTTTTCCGCCAGTTTTAGTATTCCATCTTTTATTGTGTTTTTGTATAAAGATGAATATTTGATGCACTGAATTATCTTATCCTTATTTTCAAAGACATCAAAAAGACAAGTGCCGCATGTTAACTAGGCTTCCTTCAAAAACTCTCCCTCGCTAGAAGGTTTACCATGCTGAGCAATAACATTTACAGCCGAGAAATTTGCGGCACTAGTATCACAACGCTTCCTAACACATTTAGTGCACAATTGTTTATTTATCTAACTGCACAATTAATTATTCTTGCTCTCGTTCGCATTTTTGACGAAGAGATTTGAGATTTGACGAAGAGATGTGTGATTTGATTAGTGCCGTTTCACAGATGATGTTCTATACACCACTGTTCCAGAACATAAAACACACACCGCTTTATAACATTTATTAATAATGCTATATTTCTTAGTCCACCAAGGCTAAAATTCTGTATTACGCTTATCTTGCACTTATCTAAATACCAAACTCGGCGTGTTGAATAATTCTAGATATAATACAAACAAACTTAAAACAAGCACCTGTGTTAACGGAATTAGTTTTAAACCCACGATAATGCGTAATTGGTAAAAGCAGGCAATGACGTCAACGAAAACAAACGAGCGAATAATTCAGTTTAGCGCCTCTTCCGCCTCTGCATACCTGCGCTAGTTCATTCAGACCGTTCGGTCAGAAATTCAGTTCGAAATCCACTTCTGCGAAATCGGTAGTCGCTTCCGCACCGGTAGTTTCGTTCACGATGAACTTTGTTGTTATGATCTTAAATTATGTAGACAAAAAAATTAATTATATGGACTAGGTACCTACTTAATTAATGCCGTGCCCAAATAATCTGGTCGCGTGCCATCATTGGCACGCGTGCCATTGGTTCGCCATCCCTGGTCTATGCTATGTAGTTGTGACAGGAAAGAGAAGTATAAGAAGAAACAAATTTTTGGTCGAAATATGAAAACGCCCTGCATTGGCCAACTTTAATCATCATATCTCCCACATCCCCACAGCTATCGACATTCGGCCAACGTTTTGCAAGACAGGAAACTCCATGCTACTTCCACACACAATGACCAGTGATCTGTGCTTGGTAGTGGTGGCTGAAAAGTGAAATATATGAAAACAAATTCTGTATATATAAATAAGAATTCATTTGTTCCCTAATGCTAACTTCATTGATTCAGTAGAAGTTCCATCTGTATCGCTGTGTAAACTACAATCGAAGTATGTACAAATTACAAAGTAAAATTATTAACATTACATAATAACAATTCTGTTCATTTGTTTAATCGCAATCAGTTGCCAGAACATTCCTTTCACCCGTCATTTTGACGAGTGTAGAGGCTAGTGTTCTTTATATTAAGGAAACTTATAGACTATATTCAGAGCACATCGTTTAACCAACCTATACCCTGTTTTTTTTATTATTATTGTTGTTTTTGAAGTTACGTACAGCTTTGCAAAATGTAAAACCTATGATACTCCTACAGCAAATCGCTTAGTAACGATTTTACACGCATCAGCCATTTTTACCGTGTTCTTTATACGAAGCAAACTTACAGTCTATGTAAGTGCGTACAACAAATCTACAGTCTATGATTTATTTATTATTATTATTATTTTTTGTTTTTGTACTCCTATTTTACAATGTTTTTTGGGTTATTTACAGCATTGATTTTCTGTACACTTATTCAATGGAATCGATACAAACCAATAGTGAACTGCAAAATAATTCAATATAAGTGTTTTCTGTGTACAGAACTTGAACAAAAACGCAAAAACAATCTATCTTAGTTTTTTATATACATTATTTGTGCAACACAACAAAACATTTCAGTCGAAGTTTTTTCTATTTAGAGCAGTTTCACAGTATAAATAATGTGGAAGGAGGGCCATATTATTTTTTTGTACTCCTATTTTACAATGTTTTTTGGGCTATTTACAGCATTGATTTTCTGTACACTTATTCAAAGGAATCGATACAAACCAATAGTGAACTGCAAAATAATTCAATATAAGTGTTTTCTGTGTACAGAACGTGAACAAAAACGCAAAAACAATCTATCTTAGTTTTTTATATACATTATTTGTGCAACACAACAAAACATTTCAGTCTAAGTTTTTTCTATTTAGAGCAGTTGCACAATATAAATAATGTGGAAGGAGGGCCATATTATTCGCTGCAGATGTAATTTTGTTGTTGCTGCATGGAGACAATTAACATACAAGTAGTCATCCATCTGCAGCTTGAGTTTGACGAAGGCGGCTAAACCCTAGCCCGTGTAGAAGTTTGGCGCGACTCCAGCCGGAATGTGTACATTCTTGACAGCAACCCAGAAAACTCCACAATAGGGATGCCGTTCGCCTCGTCCTTCATAACGCCGACAACATTTTCATTATGGCACTCTATCCCGAAAGTATTTTCGATGCTATTTCCAGACATGTCAAACTCATCATCGTTGTGGAGCATCACTTCGTATAGATCACAGTTCATCATGTAAATGAAGCTGTCCGTGTACATATATAGCATCTTAGGGCTTCCGATGCAACGAATAGCAAATTCATAATGAAATCGGTACATTCCCACTTTGGAAAGATCAAGAATACACATTCCGGCATTCATGGGTTTATCATAAAGAACCCGCACTTTCCTCATCACCTGGGTTACAAATTCTTTATGGAAAACGATCATGTGTGTGAATCGTAGTGAAGCTATGTATTTTGAAGCTCCACGGCGACTCACCCAGCGGGTACACAATCTCTCATCGCGCTGTCTATGAATCTCCTGCATAGTTTTGCAAAAAATGGAATTGTTCATCAGATAATAGAAATTTCGCACGAAATCTGTGTTAGTTTGTCGACAAGTATCAGTGTCGAGAGAGATGTAGTCTTTCAACCGCGGTGACTCATTGAAAGAAATCACGCTATCTATTTTGCTCACTTTTAACTGCAAGCCAACATATTGCTGGAGGACTTGGTAATGGCGTATTTACCGTACCTTGTTCTCCAGTGTGGTCATCAACTTGGGGAGCATAGAACATACCGAGGTTTTGTGCGCTGGACATAGTGGTAGATTTGCTAGAACGTTGCGTCTATCTGGAGGAATTGCAAGGCCTACCTTCAACACGAATCACCAAGTCGAGTCAGATCAAACACTCATAAAATCTATGCTAGCAATCTGCATGGCCGACAACCACTGAAATCCTCCAGAGGGTAGAAATTCGGACATTGCATAGCCGTATAGATAGTTTACGCAGAAGTACATGATAAAATTGTCTGGAGACTTACAGTTGTTCTCC
>JARYHS010006883.1:0-15566 GCA_031002005.1 Vandiemenella viatica
TCAATAAAAAGGGTCCAGAAGTGCAGATATGTAGGCATCACCATTGATGAGAAGCTCAATTTTGCAGCAAATATGGAGGAAGTGTCCGGAAGATTGAAGGTTTTGATGAACAAGTTTATATGTATCGGACAAAGCAAGTTCCACCTGCCACCGGATATAATAGGGCTATACCATGATAGCATCATGACTTCAATAGTCAGCTATGGAGCCAGTGTTTGGGCAAAACGATTAAGGCTAGTCAAACCGATAATGGTGCTGAGAAGGGGGCAACGTGGAACCTTAATTAGGATCAGTGGAGTATACAGTACCACTGCGACTGATGCATTCATGGTGGTGATGGGGGTTTGGCCCCTGGACTATACAATCAGGAAAAGAGGTGCACTATACTGGTTAAATGCTGGAAAGCGGGATAAGGCTGAGGAAATAATAGGGATACCAGTTGCTGACGTTATGGAAATCACTCAGGCACTCCAAGATGGATGGCAAAGAGAATGGGAAAATAGTAGTTCTGGGAGGAGAACCCTTTAGTTCTTCCCAGATAATGCAGAAAGACTGAGTCTCAAGTACTTACAATCGTCGACTGGCCTAGTACATATCTCAACGGGACATAGCCCTACAATAGTATCCTTTACAGCAGAGGACTAGAAGATACCAGTCTATGTATGTGAATGTGGTGCAGAAGGAACTCCTGAGCATGTGGTCTTTGAATGTGTACTTCTGCCAGAAGAAAGAAGAATATTACATCTGGACCTGGGCGGCCAGGAGATAAGTGAGATACTAAGGAATAAAGAATTGAGCCGTGAGCTTGGTCTCCTGGCAGACAGGATATCCAGCTCTGAAAAAGACAGATACTTGACGCAATTAGCGACTACCCGAGCGAATCGCTGTCTGGCAATTGCAGAAGATCTGCAAGGAAGTTAAGAAGACGCCACGCATACCGAAAAAGACAATTGGAGAACTGGTGCGGCTGCAGATCGTCGGCATCCGATGATCGCCTCCAAGATCGAGGGTTGCCGGTTCCACGGGGTACCAAGGAACTTGAATCATCCCATAGCCTTCCGGAGGGAGTTACTCCAGTACATCCCTAAGTACCAATTACGACACTGTCAATAGTAGTTAGTGGGAAAGTAGTAAATTTGTTAGTACATTATGAACAGTAGAGTAGAAACTTTGTTAGTAGTATTAGGTGGATGGAAGAAAAGTTGTATAGAAGTTAGTACTTGTAGTTGTAATATGTAGTGTTTATTATTGTTGTTAAATGTTTGTAATTAATAGCGAAGAGAACAACTAAATAGTATTGTAAAATGTGAATAGCATCTCAGTTTTGTAACTAACCGCCATAAATTACAACATTTAACTTGTTTGAGTAAATAGTGGATTCGCTAAATAGCAGACTTGGTCCACCTTCCCGTGGCGGGGACGGGAACGGACAGTAACTTCTGCGGAGGCAAGTGACCAGAATCATGAAATCAACGGCCATCAGTTTCTAGCGAAACGTAATAAGTAATGTAAGAAAGAGACACTTTTGTAACTAGGACCTAATTTAGATTACTAGGTATTAGGCCACGATGTGGCATATACTAACACTCCTTTTAATTGTATTTTACAGTACCGAATGAGCACTTCGTATGTTTCAGAAATTAAACACCGTCTGTTAATAAGTGCTAATCTTATCAATTTCACCCTTGAGGAATAATTCGCAGTTAGTACCCCAGTCCTGTATTCACTACAGCAGTGCTCCTCACAAAACATGCTAACTCGTCACAGGATGCCTGAGACCATCGTCTGTGGCCAAGGTGGAGATACAGAAAATTTACTCACACCCTTATGCATGAAATCGAGGGCCAGCTGGTGCTGCTAGTCACCATTTCTCTTCCACGCACCACTCATAATTCTTTGATCCATAGTTAGCCTCATCACCGACTTACGATGTGTAGTCTCCCTGCACTTTCTCAAACCTCCTTCTGTTTTCCAATGATTCCCAACAACTCCTTTTTTTACATATGTTACTAAATGGGTTAACAAACAAGTCTAGTTGCACACATTTGCACGCCCTACAACTCCTGTACATTATACCCAAAATGGGGTTCCGAACAATACCATCATATTCAACCAATAGTCTATCCAAGGTCTGTAACCTACTAGTAATTCCTCTCTGTCATTCAGTAATATTTGTCCCAGCTACCATATTGTTCACACCAGCCTCCTCTCTTTTCTACATTTCAGTAACATGTGTCTCAGGTGTCAAACTCTTTACATGAGCCTCTTTACATCTCCTCCCTTTCTTCTAATCAGTAACAGGTGTCTCAGGAACCAAACTGTTCACTTCAGCACCGTCTTGTCTCTCACACAAGTCAGCCTTCTCTGTCTTTTAGAATATGTGTGCCAGGTACCAAACTGTTACCATAAGCATCTTCTCATATCTTCCACATCACTACCTACTCAGCCATTCAGTAAAATGTGCCACGGGTACCACAAAAGCATGACTAGACACTAGAGCCTTTCTTAACAGAGGCTGCAATGCCATATTTTACATGGTGTTGCCCCATTGCCATTTTATGTCAAGATAATTTCCTTTTAGACAGCAGTTGCTTGTCGTTCTCCGTGTCCGTTTCTTGCAGTATTATAGCGATTCTGCTACACTATTTCTTCCAATCAGGACCCAGGGATTTCTTAATTGGGTTGCAATGTCCCCATCTGACGTCAACCTTCGAATTTTGGACCAAGTATGACATTTGTGTGTAATTGCATTCTTCGTTCAACTAACCAGCGTTAATCCGAAGGCTGGTTAGTTCTTCCAGAAGGAGGCGTACTATGCCAGTGTTCCAGAGATATTAAGACCAATTCCTTTCATTGGATGATGAACACTAAGTTTCATAAAGATGTGTTGTAGCATAATGTTTCATTTCGTTGATATCGCATTTCACCAGAGAAACAAACGCAGTTTTCAGTTGCCGCACCACTTGCATTATAGGCTATTTGACAGTATTAAAAAAATATTATAAATTGAACTCATTCTCGTAGATTAATGCTTCAGAAAGCTAATTTTTTCAATTTTGAAAAGAAAAGTGTGTTATTTTTAATATAAAAGCGAAATAAAAATTATACTTTTCTTACCTCTGGTCACGTGACAGAAAACGCTCTAGGATAGGTGGTCGCTTGAGTGACGTCACACGTCTGTAAACGCTGTGGCTGGGAAAGGAGAGTTTCCTATTATCCAAGTTTTCAACTATTTTTATTATTTGTTGCTGGTCATTTCTTGTTATTAATGAAATTTCATTTTGAATACAAAATCGAGAACAATTTGTAAGAGCCTACAGCGGAAAAATATCGAAAATAGACGCCTTATTTGTAGGGCTGGCTATAGAAAAAACCCCTGACTTTTATTCTGCTGAGCTTAAAAATGTAACAGCCTCAATTTGAGACTCATTTATATTTAAATTGAAAGTTAGAGATTGATTGTTGTGCGTTAGCAAACCATACGTCGAAAAATTCTTTACGTGAAATTTGTGCAGTGAAAATAAAGAAAAGTTGTATGGGTGTCGCAAATATGCGCAAATAAATGAAGGTATTACTTGTAGCTAATAAGCAGCTCTTTTAAATAAATATAGCAAGAGACCGATATAATGTGGTATAGTGAACTAAAATGCAACATGAAATTGGTTCAGTAGTTTTTTTTTTTTTAATTAAAAATAATCTCGCTCTGTTTTAATGATGCTAATGTATCACGGAAAAAGCATGCGTAAACTTACCTTAACGATCGCCAAAAGCAACAGAAACACACAAGTCACTACTAACACACAGAAACACAGCGTAATCTTCGACCAAGCTTAGTCAAATGGCGCAGCCGACTGGAGCGCTTGATCGGTGGATCACATGAAGCCCATTGTTCAAACTATTTTTTCTATTGTTAGGAGAGAATTCGTGGAAAATGAACCTTTGTTCACAGTAATATGGTTTATCTACATTGAATGTAAATAACTATTTTGCCTGCGTAGACTATTATCAAAACTGACTTTTGTCCCTCTAGAAAATATCACACTGTGCGGCGTCCTCCCGGATTAGTGTTGCCCAAAATCGGTCTTGGTCTTGCATTTTTGCAAGACCAAGACCAAGACCAGGTGTATTGATGCAAGACCAAGACCGGCCAAGTCTGGTCTTGTTCTTGCATTTGGGCAACACTATCCCGGATGCGAGGCCAGAGCGTTAACCGCTCGCTCACCACGCTCGGAACAACTGGATGTTGTGGGCCATTTTTCTTAATTGCAGATTAAGGCTTATAGATAAATGATATTTTTTGTCAATAAAACTGAATTTGTTTGTTTATTCATTTACCTACCTCGTTTCACTGCATCTCACACGAAGAAACTGTGAAGTGTTTGCTCTTAACATAAAGAGAAACAAATAAGAAGTAGTGCCCCGATAGCTGTGTGATTGAAGAGTGTTAATGGAACTCAGAACGTCCTACGTTTGAACGTTGGTTTGGATAATATTTTTGCGTGCATTATTTTCCGTTTTTGTTTGCTGTTTTTTGCACTACTATGTTTTTATTCGAAGAATTCATAATAGTTGCTAAGCGTCATACAAGCGTTTGAAACAAATTGCTACCATACATGAAAACTTTTAATTTTTATCTTACCAGAGAGAGAATATCATGCAAAAAATACGGGTGCACGGCGGAGAATAATGGAATTTATTTTAGAAGTGATATCACTTGTCGAAATCTTGCAACAGTTCCGGAACGCGTTGTGTCCTTTTCTTTGGAATTTTTACCTGACGATACAACTGCAGCTTAGTTTCCTGACATAACTGCGTCTATTAAGCGGTATTTAATATTAATATGCAAGTAATATTAAAAAAAAACAGTTTATGGTGTGCAAGTAACGTCAAATTTCCTTTTTGAAATCTTCTTTGGTTGTTTCAAACGGTTGTAATTCGCTTGTTATCCAAAAAGTTGTGAACCGTTCAAAAAAAAAAAAAAATTGACGTTTTTGTGGGTTTTCAGGAAAAAATGATTATGCGATGCAACCAACAGCAGCTAGTATCCAAAGAAAATGACAAAAGAAAACAAACTAAACATATTCCGAAGCTAGGATCGAACCTTAGGACCCTAACCCTAATAATTCTCGCCTTAAACAACGTATTAAATTTAACTCTACGAAATCGCGGTGTAAATGAGCTTCACAGAAAATCGTAGGTGGGTGCAGGATAGGGGGAAGTTGGGTGTGTAGGGAAATTGACACCGGAGCGTGTGCTCCAATGCAATTAAATTAAAATTAAAAATTAATTAGTTTTAATAACATGACGTTAGAAAAGGCATCAGCTGTATGGGACATTGGTTAAAATATCGTAAGTGACTTTGTCGCAATATCAAATTGAAGTTGTTACATTTTTAAGCTCCACAGAATAAAACTCAGTGGTTGTTTCTATAGCTAGCCACATAAATAAGGCGTCTACTTTCAATATTTTTCCGCTGTAGGCTTTTACAAATTGTTTTCGATTTTATATTCAAAACGAACTTTCATTAATAACAAGAAGTAAACAGCAACAAACAATAAAAATAATTGAAAACTTGGGTAATAGGAAACGCTCTATTCGCAGCGTCAGCGTTTACAGACGTGTGACGTCACGACTGTCAATGCACGCGCCAGGCAGCGAAGGAGCGTTTTGGCGGGCTTTTAAATTCTTTAAATTTTAACGTTGAATTTTACGCAGAATAATGCACTGCCGTCTAAAAATCTCTTCACTGGGTGAATAACGTGTACCAATAAACAATTTAAAACCATTTCCAAGTAGTCAAATACCCAATTCAAGATGTCCGCCGTTGCCTTATTTAGGTAGCTACAATAATTCACCCACGATATCCGCCAGCCGTAAAATCGCCGACACCCAACCCACCCTTCCAAACCTTAGCCCGTTAGAGTCAACCACACGACGATATCCTATGTTTCTTCCAATGTGAGTAATGGTAGCAATCCAGCCTTTGTAGGTCATTACATATACTGTAGTCAAATTATTTGTAACATTCCGTATATATTAAAACTGAACGCTAAGACGAACGTCCTTTCCTTCTTGGGTTATGATCTGATGAGAAAAAAGAGGATCTTTTACCTATACAGACCACTTTCTGTTTCTAGTTACTTCTGGAAAATGGCTAGCGCGTTATCTCATTGAAAGATAACAAAGTATTTACTACCATTTGTAGTAAGTTGCGAGTCTGTCTCGCAATTCAGAACAGTTAGGGTGAAAACATGCCGAGCAGCTCGCGGTGCAGGTAGCGGTGGTGGTCGCGGTCATCCACGTGAAACAAAAGCATTGTTAGTAATGAGTCAGCGCACGCCGAGGCGGTCGCAACTCGCGGCTTTGGTCGCCGCTCACCGCGATGTCGATGAGAGAACAAACTATTTTGATTTCACCTCGCCGCCTAGCGCGCCGCTGGAGGTCTGCTTGGCGCTGATTGGCTGAGCTATGTCAAGGCCACGCGATGCAGCTGCTACACTTGATTACGCAGTTCGGCTTTCGTATTATACAGAGTGGTGTTATTTAATTTTGTCTTGTTCTAAATATTTATTTGTTTAATGGATGTCATTTCGTTTTATACAACTGCAGATATAAATTAACAATGTACTGACATTGAAAATTCTACATTCTGTTTTAAATATATTATTGAGGAAATAGTAAGTACAGATTTTTATAAATTGGACAACTACCTAAAAGTTAATGTTTCAAGCAATTAGATAGTCAGCGGTAAATAAATTACAACAAATTTGATAATAATAATAGTAATATTTAATTAAATTTCAATTCAGCGCATGCTCCAATGGCAAATTCCATACATACACATCTTTCCCCCTTTCCTGCACCCACCTATATTTCCCCTATCTATTGTAGTGACTTGACTGACTATTCAAAAATTATTACCGACGGAAATGGAACATAAAACAATTCAGTCCTACAATCATTATAAATTAAAAGAAAATAAAAACAAAAATAAAAAATTCTCGTGCCAATTATTATTTAAAATAAACTGTTAACTGAATTTGAATTGGAAAATTCTGATTTTTAAACAGAAATTCTGATTTTGGATTGAAAAATTTTAGATTTGATTTGAAAATGCTTTGTTAAACGGTACATTACTTTATTTACAATAATTACCAGTTTTCCCTCAGCATGTATTGGATTGTTGTGGTAACTGTTACAAACATTTGACTTCAGTTTGTCCAGGATTTTACCGTAAAGTTTGTGATGTTTTTCGTAGGTGGGCACGGAATTAGTCTGGATGATTTTTCAGATCCTCATTTAAATGGTGAAGTTCGCCAAGCGTTTGTCTCTGTTTATTTATTTACTGTTAACTGAACCTTTCGATACCAGTCGTAGTAAGTAGCCACCACTTTGTGGCTACTGACAGACCATCACATCCCTATCGTTACCGGTTCCACAAATCATTGCAGGTTAATTAAAGTAAATGATACTCGCGTTAAACACAAAATATTAACTATCGACAACGGGTGGCACCTACAAGGGTGAACGCTAGCAGCTATACCTCGACATCTACCTTCCCCTATACCGCGAGCTGCGCGGCATGTTTTTACCCATCTACCGCGACATCGACCTTCAGCGCCACCGCCACCTGCTCGGCATGTTTTCACCACCCTTATAATGACGTTCGTTCATCCAAGTATTTTTATACCAGCTTGCTTTTAAAGTTAGATTACACTTAAGTGCTTTTACATTAATCTGAAATCTGTAAAAGAGAAAACAGTTAAATCTGTATTTTCGTGTGGCCTGTTTCACTCACTGCAATTTTTTTTTTTTTTTTTTTTTTAAATTGAAATTACATTATATCTTAAAATTAAAGTTAAGAGAAAGTGAGAATTCTGTTCTAACTATGTTCACCGAAACAATAAGATCGCTGTGTACAACAATGATACCATTATAATAAAGTGCGTACATAAGTCATTTTACCTATGTGATAAAACTGTTCAGCAGTTCTACTCTCCAAACCAACTAGTTTTTACCGAGTACTCCTTCAAAAAAAGCGTTCAACCTCGTGTACCCCTTATAACTGAAATGATAAATACATAAATAAATGCGTTCATCCCAGTAGAATACTTCGTATAGCCACAACATTACGGTAATACGAGCGTATAATACACACACATACTCAGTTTGCCTTAAAATATATTTTGCGAAAGTATGTTTGAGTAATTATGTTATTCAATTACCTTAGTGATTACCTCAGCTAAGAGATTACCGCGCGTACCCCTAGAAGAAACATCATGTACTCCTGGGGGTACGTGTACCACTGATTGGGAACCAATGGATTATATCAGAACTAACTATTACTGTGTTTTTTTTCTGATTTTCTGCTACAGGTATGCGGACGACGATTATCCGAAAGGAATAACATGATGCTCCATCCGTGCATTCACTCTGGATCCAAGCCATTCGAGTGCGCAGACTGCGGCTGGACGTTCTCCAAGATGAACCACCTACGTGTTCATCGGTTGATACACGGAGAGGAGCAATCTCAGCCAGCAGCCCAACCGCAGTCGCCGCAAACACTGCAGCTAGTGAGAGATACCAACGTGATCGTAGCGGTTAGCAAGGGGCAGCAGTAACATCGGCTGATATGAGCATTTTGTCTTCTCTTTCTGTGTCTTTATCAGTCCAAGAATCTGCAGCTTCAGGATGACGTTTTTGGCTTTCAAGACGAATTAGATCAAACACACATGCAAAAGTATGATATTACATGTAACTTTCACGTTAGAGGTGTAACTTCTTTTTGTAGTCATTCTTCTCAGCATAATTTTTACATTTTGCTGCGTATCACCCTCCCGCATACTTTGAGTATTTATTCTTCCATTTTCTATATTAACAACTACACTCGCATCGGCTTATGATTGTTCTGCATTTACATAATGTATTTGTTTGTTATTAATAATTATTTCTTTCTTTATGGAAACCTTATTAGCCATTCTGTTATTTGCCAAATATTCACGAGAAAAATTCAAATCATTTTTCATCTAGTTTTTGTTATATCCCATTTTCTTAGAAAATTAAATGTAGAAATAACGAGTGTATTTGTATCGTAATTAGGCTGTGATCAAGTTCGCATCACTTAATCGTTAGCTGTCATGTTGTTACACTAAGACCATTTTCGGGTAATCCACAATATCTACTAATTTCTGCACAGAAAATATTCAGACCCAATAGGAACTTTAACAAACAATAACAAGATGATTCTGATAGAGACACTATAATTCGAGTGCCGTTTGATGATTTGTCATGAATTTATGATCTCGTTCAGCATGACACAGTGCTACGAGAAATAAGATCTATAGTTTGAAATTCTAAGCTAATTGCAACCCTTTTCACAATCAATAAATTTCGTTGAAATCTATATGAATCTAAACAGATATGGCATTCCGGAAAAAAAAACCAACCAGTAAGTGTATTTTCGCCAGTCATCTTTAATATATATACATTGCCTAACAAAAGGGAAAAAATGTTAAGCACCAAATAGGAAAAGAGGAAACAATATGAAACTTCACTAGTTGAAAGGATATGTGAAGTTATTTCACCGATTACAAAATCGATTCAAATTTGTAAAGAACTTGGCAGTATGAACTGTCTTATCAGTACGAGGTTCCACCCCCATCTGTCCTTGATGCATGCATTGATTCGATTGGGAAGGGTGTCATAATTGTTTCCTTTCCTGAGGCAAGCTGACCCACAACTGCTGTAACTGGTCCTTCATACACAGGATACCGGCACTTGGATGAAATAAGCGTCCATTTTTTTTAACTTATGGCTTTATGCCTCGTTGACGTCGAGGTCATTAGAGGCGGTATGGGACTAGGGACAATGAACGGGAAGGAGTTCGGCCATGGCCTTTTGAAGGAAACATTCCGGCATTCACCTGGAGTGATTTGGGGATTATTACTATTTCTGATCCAAAGCTTCCTCTGAACAAGACATCATTCATTAGAGGATTACAACCCACTGTGATTTTTCATCTTCAGTCTGTATATACAAATGCTTGTCTAGTACATTGAAGTTACTTAATGGAATTAACGCTTCTATCCAACTGAGCATTGTGTGATTGTGATCTGATGACGTTTCGTGAGTTTCGAGACGCTCTGATCAGTAAATCCAGTCATCGAATCATTCTTTTCCCAAATAAAAATGAGACCTTCTGTTAAATAAACAACATATGAACAATATACTTTATCCGCAGATTTAGAATAAAGAAACTATCTACTTTTATAAGTTTCTTCATTTGGTGTTTTTTTAAAATACGTATTTGGAAAACGACGTCCATGATTTTTTTATTGGATTTTTTCGTTGCTTCAATAATTATTTCATCTCTTCCAGCAGAGTTAAAGAGCGACAATTTTGAAATATCAGCGTAATTTGTACATTGAAAAGGCGACTGTGGTGGTATGTCTTGTATACCCATTTGTAATCTTTTGAACAGCAGATGACGTTCTAGCCATAGATATATCTTCTCATACATGCTGCTCTTTATCATAAACCTCATCTGAATAACTTCCATTAAAAGTTTTCTTCCGTCTCGTGTTGAAATAGTTCTGGTGACGACGATTCAGGCGACTTAAAAAAAAATAATAATAATAAAAAAATAAGAATCCAGCAATTTTGAAGCCTTTTTTTATGTTAGCGACATGTCCTGTCTGTAAAAGACTGATAAGCTTTGTAAATATTTAAAATATTTGTGATACCAACGCTAATTGTAATCACCGAAGGTTTAATATGAGAGAAAGAGATAAATAGGTTTAATCTCTCCCCATGCATGTACTTCAAGATTACAGTCTAGAAGGCATGAAACAGGTGCCGGAGAAGCGCAATTCGGAACGGGAGGGTGCTAACTTTCGAACGAGTTGTGATTTTCATGATTTGAATAACTTGAACTGACTCAAGTAGCAACTCTAATTGACTCTATTATATGATACCATACGACTATGCATTAAGCTGAAACTCTTACTTTTATAAAATCTTCTGGATGATGTGTGTTAAAATAATATATTAACAGCAAGCTGTGTTATTATAGAATTCATTTTTTGCGCAGACGATCTCTCGCTGCCTTTCGGCGCCCCCATATAACGGCGCCCGGTGCGGTCGCACCGCTCGCACCGCCCTAGGGCCGCCACTGGTCATGATCTATGAACAACAGTGCACTGTGGTAATTTTTGTTAACTAGTATGAAAACTCCTCCACAAATTTACTCCTCTGTCTCTGCGGAATACTCTGAACCATCAGGAAAAACCTCACTGTCTAGTACTTCTTCTTTTAAGCAACTCTCCACCCCAATTATTACTTGTGGTTCGTGCATCTTTATTAAGTTTGCAAATACGATTACTTTGTTCATTATACTTCTACAGTTCACCATTTAAATCTTTATTACTAGATTTATATTTTCAGTATTTACTTCCTCTTTTACAGTTTTACCATTTCATTACTTTGAGGATTCTCAAAGATTTTTGAAAGAGGCATGTATCATAGTGTAATAAAACGTGTTATACAATATAATTTTCTCACTAATTCAAAATTTGGGTTCCAAAAGTATTGTCCATAGATATGGCTATATATTCATTTTTAAATAACACATTTGAGGAACTTAATAACAAAATGAGCTCTGTATGAATATTTTGTGACCTTGCAAAAGTATTTGACTGTGTAAATCATGTATTGCATTAAAAAAAAAAAAAAAAAAAAGTGGAATACTATAGTGTTTATAAAACCGCAGGTAAATGGTTTAAATCATACATGGAAAGTCAAAAAAATTCCATTTTAGACTATAAAATAAGTAAGGAGAAAATAAAACATGGAATTTCAAACAAGACTCTGTCCTAGGACCCCTCCTCTTTTTGTTATACATCAATGACCTTCCTGGAAACTTATCTGACAAAGTTAAGGGTATTTTATTTGAGGATGACACTAACCTGACGGTGAGAAAAACAACAAACAGTAATCTAGAAATTGATGTAAATGAAATACTTAATGAAGTAGCAAACTGGTAGAAGGCAAATTCATTAAAATTAAATTTTGAAAAAACCCATTATATTAGGTTTAAAACAAAAAATTATGCACAGCCAGAATTACAAGTAAGCTATAAAAATAACACAAACTTAGAAACAAAGAGCATAAAATTGCTTGGTATTAAAATAGATGAGAAACTCTGTTGGCACAAAGCTATCACTTCACTACTGAAGAAGTAAAGTTGTGCTACCTTTGCAATATGAACACTTTCTCAAACAGCAGATCTAGAATTAACAAAACAGGTGTACCTCTCATATTTTCATTCAGTGATGTCATACGGCATAATTTTTGGCCAAACTCTTCACAAAGTAAAAATGTTTTCACATGACTGAAAAGAGCCATTAGGTAAAACCAAGAAATTCTTTAAGACAACTTTTTAACAAAACTTAATATTCTTACAATAACTTCTGTTTACTTCTAATTCACAGGTACACAATTTCAATACAAGAAACAGAAATAATTTTCACAAAACACAAACATCTCTGTCAATAATACAAAGAAGAGTTAATTATTCTGGGATACATATGTTTCTTCAAATTCCCAAATTATTTAACAGTTTTCAGATAATTAAGATATATTTAAAGAAAAACTGAGAAATTATCTAATTAGCAACTCCTTCTACTCCATTCAACAATTTTAACAAAATAACTAACTGTATTCAATAAGACCTTTTGCAAAACTCGGTTTTAAAAATTAATATTTATTTGTATTCTCTTTACTTATCTTTTTAACATATGATTATTTTCACTATTATTATGTCTCATATTTTACATATTTATATTAACCATTACATGTTTCATATCCCAGAGGTCCTCCTCAGCAGGCATCCATGAAACAAGATTGATATATAAATATACTTATGAGCGGCATTATTGGAAAACAATCCGGAGGTAAAACAGCCCTCCGTTCGGTTCTGCAGGAGGGGGCTACATTAATGTCAGCAGTCAAAGTTCCTAAAGAGCAAACCAGATCAACGATTAAAAAAAACAGCAAATAATTCATATATGCACTTACAACTGCTTAAAGGAGAAGCCTGACTTACAGAGTTGGAAGACGCGCTCCAAAAAATCAAATAGAGTATAGTGGGCCTCAGTGAGGTTAGACGTCCAGAGGAAGAATGTATCTAACTTTAATCAGGCCACATCCTGTATCATTTTGGAAACTCCTTGGGAAAGCTAAATGGAGTGGGCTTCCTGATAAACCGTAGTGTGAAAAATAAAGTAAAACTAATAGAAGGCATTTCAGACCGAGCAGCAAGAGTAGTGTTACAACTATCAAATCGCTACAAAATTCAAATACTGCAGGTATATGCTCCAACATCCTCGCACTCAGACGATGAAGTAGAGTCTTTCTACTAAGATGTCACGACACTGAATGACAGAAGCAAAGACTGCTATTTCCAGTTTATCATGGGAGACTTCAATGCCATTGTAGGCACCAGGGAACAAGGAGACACTATGGTCGGTAAGTTCGGAACAAACAAGGAATGACAGAGGGGAACGACTTGTACAGTTTGCAGAGCACACAGAAATGCATGTCATGAACACATCTTTTAAAAAACATCAAAGTCGAAAGTGGACATGGAGAAGTCCAGATCATAAAAAATGAAATAGACTACATTCTGTCCAACAGCCAACATTATGTTCAAGACGTCACTGTTCTAAATCAATTAAACACTGGAAGTGATCACAGGCTGGTCCGAGCGAAATTAGTATCTGCATAAAACAGGAAAGGTGAAAGCTAATAAAAGGAACCAATAAAACATCAGTAAATATAATCAATCTCACTGAAAAGAAAAACATTTTCCAACGCACTCTATCGGAGAAACTAGCTACCACCGTCAATGGAAATTTAGCTTCAACATTAGCCATAGAAATTGCAGGAACTGTTAAAACCACCAAATTAAGTAAAATTAGCAATGATACAAAACTCTCCTGAATAAACGAAGTAAAATGAAAGTAAAACCTGAAAAAAACCTAATTGAATATGCTGAACTGTGCAAGACCATTAGAAAAGAAATAACAGCTGACATCAAGAAATATAACGAAAACCTGGTCAGATCAGTTATAGAGAACAAGAAAGGCTATAAGAAAGCAAAACAAAGATTAATGATAGGAAAGAAACAAATAATAGCTTTAGACGATGATAACGAACGTATTACCGACAAAACGGCAATATTGGATCATATCAGGAACTTCTATCAGTCCTTATAAAGCAAGCAAGATGAAAATCCTTGAATGACATCAAGCCCAGACTCACCAATTCCTGAAGTCCTCCCATCTGAAGTTAGAAGGGCAGTGCATGAAAAAAAAAGGATCAGCTAGTGGTTATGACAGCCTATCTATTGACGTATTCCAATTGACTGGAGAAGAAACCTATAGATACCTAGCTAAGGTGTTTTCACAATGCCTCGAAGAGAGAAATATCCAATCCAGCAGGAATAAGGCAATGATTGTGTTGCTACACAAAAAGGCAGTCATTACAATATTAAAAACTACCGCCCCATCAGCCTCCTTCCTATCATATACAAAGTGTTTGCAAAGGTCATCAATAACTACATCAGTTCCACCGTAGGCACAGTGCAACCAATTAAACAGGCTGACTTTAGGTCAGGATTCAGCACAGTAGATCACACCCAAGTCATCCACGAAGTAATAAGTCGAGCAAATGAATACCAGATGCCACTCTGTTTGGCCTTTATAGATTTTGAAAAAGGTTTTGATTCAGTCTATCACTCAGCAATCATGCAAGCCCTTTTAGAACAAGGAGTGAATCCAGATTATATCGACTTACTGTACAACATCTACACCACTTCCACTGCCTTTTTCAACATCGCTGAATCCACCAAAGAGTTCCCAGTAGAAAGAGGGGTAAAACAAGGAAACTCTATATCCTCCAAGCTATTCACATCAGTCCTAGAGTTGGCAATGTCAAAAATCCAATGGAAAAACCGAGGTTTGAGAATAAATGGAAGAAGTCTCAATGATACAGTTTTACTCTCAAACAGTCTGGAAGAGCTCAAAGAACTGATAAATGAACTAGAGGACAGCGTGCAGTGAAGTGGGCCTTAAAATAAATATATCAAAAAGCAAAATCATGCAAAACAAATGGGCAGAAAAAGATAAAGACAAGGCAGACACAAAAGATTCTGGTACTGAGTCCATAGATCAGTACATCTATCTTGGTCAACTGATCAATATGAATGGCGACTCAAAGCCTGAGATCTACTGACGGGTAAAGCTGGTCTGGAGAGCATACGGAAGAAATTCCGTAGTTTTTAAATCTAACATGCCAGTACATCTTAAAAAAAAACAGGTATTTGAACAATGTGTATTACCGGTCCTCACATATGCCTGCCAGACTTGGACCCTAAGTAGTCACACGAAGCAAAAACTGTGAACTGCCCAGCGAAATATGGAAAAACTAATGAAGAGACAGGAAAAGGGCCGTGCTCATTCATTCAATAACTAAAGTAACAGACATCTTAAAAAGAGTCATGACCCAAA
>JARYHS010006884.1:0-10900 GCA_031002005.1 Vandiemenella viatica
TCCAAGTAGCAATGCCTCGAAGATTCCCTAAATTAAGAAAGTGTTCCTGCCATTATTAATTCGTCAGAATTTAAGTGTGAAGGAAAAATGCAGCAGAAGTAGGAGATGTATAATACTATTGATTGCAACCCAGTGAATTTGATGTCTTGAGTCCATCTTCAGCTGTCCGAATTATATGTTTTAAATATACGCTTATGAGAAAAATTAGTGAATTCAATTCGGGAATGAACTATAGTCATAAAGGAAATATTGTTAATTTACTTGCAGAAGTAGTATTGTATAATATTGGTACAAATGAATATATTAAATAAATGCGTAAAAATAGTTTCGTGGAAATTGATGCCAATAATACAAGCAGTTGTTAAATTGAGTATTTGTAATTAAGGACGAGAATGTTACGTAATCTCGAGTAAACCAATGGTTTGGTGCCCTGCCAATATCATGTAATTACGGCAGAAGTTTTGGAAGAGAAAATGTATAGATTCTGCAATCCTGAATGAATAACTGCAGAAGAAGTGACTTAGCAAAAGTGTTGATTAAAAAAAAAAAAAGTTTCGTAATGTCATGATACCGTAAGTAATTATAACACAAACGCTCCAACTAATGATAAGTTAAGACATAAAAAAAGTTTCGTTATTGAACCCAGTCTATAATATCAGTAGAAGAGAAAAAAAATCTGCAGCGGTTACATGCAGTAAAGCAGTATCTGATAGATAGGTAGATAGATAGATAGATAGATAGATAGATAGATAGATAGATAGATAGATATGTTCACTTTGATCCTATGTGAGAATAATCTCGGAGACGTGGAACAGTACATACACTTATTAGTAATGTCAATATTACTATATAATTGATAATATTATCATATATTGACAACAAGTTAATTACAACCCATTAGTATAACCAATATCTCATGTAATATACAAATACAATCCCGAGTTAATTAATACTTATTATGTGGAACAGTTTGTTACCAGCATCTAACAACCAGTTATTTTCTTACCAACCAGTTACCATTATAAGTTTCACTGTAATTTGAGACTACATATTATTTCATGTTAGTTGCTATTTATGAGGAACAGTACACACACCTGTTAACAATATCAATTATATTACCAACAACTCATAAGCAGTCAATTACTTAAAAACCCACCGAACGTGGTGGCGTAACATATAACGTTCTGGCCTCGCATTCGGGAGGACGGCGGTTCAAATCCCCGTCCGGGTATCCAGATTTGGGTTTTCCATGGTTTCCCAAATCACTCCAGGTGAATGACGGGATGCTTCCTTAAAAAGGCCATGGCCGAATTCTTTCCCATTCCTTGCCCCCATCCTTTCCCGTCTCTAAGGACCTCGATGTTGAGAGACGTAAAGCAGTATAAAAAAAAACCTTAAATACCTGTTAGTTTCATAACTTTTCACAGCAGTTTTTGAGTGCTATCCCATGTTAGTTACTATATATGAGTGAAATTTTGTAAACAGTGTAATTACTTCATTTGTCAAAAGTTTCAGCAGAAAGAAAAACCATATATCATTTTAGTAATTGTGGACAGCTTTATCACCTTCCCCTTTCATACACCATATATACTATTTTATCAGTCATTATTAGTTACCAAATTCCAAGAAGAAAATTCTTTCACAGAGTAAAATAGGTTCTGAAGCAGAAACTCTTTCAGTTTGGACTTAAAAGTAGTTGGGTTTTTGTAAATAACATTTCATTTCTGTTGGTAAGACATTGAATAAGGAAGCTCCAGTAAATGTTAACGCTTTCTGTACAATTGACAGTCATTTGTAATCCTTGTGAATATTATATTTATTCCTAGTATTATGGCTATGTATGTCAGCATTAAGATTGAAGTGTTCAGGATTTTTCACCACCAATGATAGTACGGAGTATACAAACTGTGCTGGCATTTTTAATACACCCAGGGTATAAAATAGATTTCTGCACGACGTATGTGGGCTTGCTCCAAAAATAGTTCTTATAGCACGCTTTTGCAATTTAAATACCCTGTGTGCTTGTGACGACTTTTCCCAGAATGAGATGCCATAAGCCGTAGCAGCAGTAGCCAACTTTTGTGTGTGATTTAAATTGTGCTAGTTTGTCGTTATTTTTAAATATTTCCTGTTTAGGTAGCGTGCCAGTCAGTTGAGCCTCCGCAGCCGTAGCAGCAGCAGCCAACTTTTGTGTGTGATTTAAATTGTGCTAGTTTGTCGTTATCTTTGAATATTTCCTGTTTAGGTAGCCTGCCAGTCAGTTGAGCCTCCGCAGCCGTAGCAGCAGCAGCCAACTTTTGTGTGTGATTTAAATTGTGCTAGTTTGTCGTTATCTTTAAATATTTCCTGTTTAGGTATCGTGCCAGTCAGTTGAGCATCCGCAGCCGTAGCAGCAGCAGCCAACTTTTGTGTGTGTTTTAAATTGTGCTAGTTTGTCGTTATCGTTGTTGTTGTTTAAGTTTTGGGGCGCGTCGACGACGGGGTCATTAGCGCCCTTTGTCGTCATCTTTGAATATTTCCTGTTTAGGTAGTGTGGCAGTCAGTTGAGCCTCCGCAGCCGTAGCAGCAGAAGCCAACTTTTGTGTGTGATTTAAATTGTGCTAGTTTGTCGTTATATTTGAATATTTCCTGTTTAGGTAGCGTGCCAGTCAGTTGAGCCTCCGCAGCCGTAGCAGCAGCAGCCAACTTTTGTGTGTGATTTAAATTGTGCTAGTTTGTCGTTATCTTTGAATATTTCCTGTTTAGGTAGTGTGCCAGTCAGTTGAGCCTCCGCAGCCGTAGCAGCAGTAGCCAACTTTTGTGTGTGATTTAAATTTTGCTAGTTTTTCGTTATCTTTGAACATTTCCTGTTTAGGTAGTGTGCCAGTCAGTTGAGCCTCCGCAGCCGTAGCAGCAGCAGCCAACTTTTGTGTGTGATTTAAATTGTGCTAGTTTGTCGTTATCTTTAAATATTTCCTGTTTAGGTAGTGTGCCAGTCAGTTGAGCCTCCGCAGCCGTAGCAGCAGTAGCCAACTTTTGTGTGTGATTTAAATTGTGCTAGTTTGTCGTTATCTTTAAATATTTCCTGTTTAGGTTGCGTGACACTCAGTTGAGCCTCCGCAGCCGTAGCAGCAGTAGCCAACTTTTGTGTATGATTTAAATTGTGCTAGTTTTTGTCGTTATCTTTGAATATTTCCTGTTTAGGTAGTGTGCCATTCAGTTGAGCCTCCGCAGCCGCAGCAGCAGTAGCCACGAGCCTTAGCAGCTGTTAGTAGCGGTGCCGATTTTTGAGTATTCATTTGTAGTCCGGTTTTTGTCTGTTTCAGGTGACATGGCTTGTGCAAAGTGTTCTGGTTGGCGTCTGGTTCTCGAGGAGATTCTTAATACTATGGCGTCTCTTCAAGCGCAGGTATGGAGCATCCTAGACTAGGAGCGGCAGTGCGTGGAAGAAATTCCGCAGCCAACTGTAGTGGAACCGGCAAGTTTGGATTTTCAGGTTACAGTTGCAGAAAACGTCTGGCATCTTGTGGATTGGAGAAATTCGTCGAAATTCCCAATTAGCCGAAGGGAAAATGATACCTTGCCCCTAAGTAACGCGTTTTCTGTGTTGCAGGAAGTTGTGGATTCAAGCGCGAATGACCCAGAAGAGCAGCAGGGAAGATTTACCCGCAGACCCCGAACCTTGCCAGGGAAAGGTTTCCTGGTCATTGGCAGCTCCAACGTGCGACGGCTGGAGAAACCGCTACGGGAATTAGCCACGAAGAACGGTGCAGATCCTCATACTAACGTTCATTCCGTTTCTCTTTCAGGAGCAACCGTACCACGTGTCATGGAGGCCATTCCAAAAGCGATTAGGGAATCGAACTGCCGTCAGTTAAGAGTAGCTGCGCACGTCGGCACTAATGACACGTGTCGTGTTTCTGTTCCAGATATAGTTAAATCCATGGACAAGTTGGGCCGAAAGGCGTATGAAGCTGCCCGGGAAAATTCAATTTCATTACAGTTCTCAATGTGCAGTTTGGTGCCGCGTGTCGATTGTGGGGAGGCTGTGTGGTGGAAGATCTTTAATTTAAATAGTAATTTGCAGGAGCTGTGTCGCAAAAACCACTGGGGCTTCGTCGACCTTCGTCGGATGATAGCTGCCAGCTGGGACGCATTTGACAGGTCGGGCGTCCACTACACACCTAGAATGGCGTCCAAGGTGGCTGCTAAAATTTGGAACCGCCTTGATATGAATTATTTTTTAGGAACAGCGTGAGGCCCGAGGATCCTTCATTTCACCGAAGAGGATGTGCTGATAACATAGAAGCTGGTCCCGGTAGTGATGGCGCGAATAATTTTAATATTACAGCTCCAATTACTTCACCCGTTTACCGTCAGAGTGCGAGTATGAAAAATGCTATTTTAGACGCAAATAACAGTACGAAGCAGCTAAGGATAATGGTACTAAATTGTCGGAGTATTAGAGGGAAAGTAGCGGATTTTCACGCCTCAGTTGCGACTAATGATGTAGATATAATACTAAGAACCGAGAGCAGTGTGACGCCTGAAGTTGAATCTAGCGAAGTATTTGGCCCTCATTTCAATGTTTTTCGGAAGGACAGAACTGTCTCAATGGGCGGGGTTGTTTTCGTGGCCGTAAGTAAAACCGTTAATTGCTCTGTCGTAACTGAAACGGAAAATTTTTGCGAGTTAATATGGGTCCAGATAAAAATTAGCAAAAATTTAAAGTTCATACTCGGGTCATTTTATCGACCTCCGGATTCTGATTTGGCTAACGCGGAATACTTCAGAGAGTCGCTTAATAACATTTACAAAAAATTTCCAGGACATATATTGATCGTGGGTGGTGACTTTAACCTACCGTCGGTTAGGTGGAACACATACACGTTCAGGTTGGGTGGAAGAGATAGGTTAATAACCGAAACGTTCCTAGAATCATTTGCAGAAAGATCTCTTGAACGGATGGTCGAAGAGCCAACACGGTGCGACAAAGATTCCTCGTCCATTCTGGATCTTTTTCTAATTAGCAATCCTGATATTGTAGATAAAGTTTGTATAGAAGACGGTATAAGTGATCACAAGGCGGTTGTGGTAACGTTAAACTCTAGTCTGAGTCTGAAGCATGACAAAGAGAAACTCGTGTTTTGCTTCGATAAGCCAAACGATGCGGGTATGGTTGATCACTTTGCGAAGAATTTTGAAACGTACATGCTAAACACAAATGTTGAGGAACTTTGGTTTAATTTAAAAGAACTAATATGGACCGGTTTAAACCAGTTTGTTCCTAAGAAGTGTATTAAGGTCAGTAATAACTTCCCTTGGTTCAATAGGGAAGTGAACGTTTGCTCAGGAGGCAAAGGCGTTTACATGCCACGGTGAAAAAATCGGGGGACTCATCTAATCGTGCTAAATTAGTCCAGTTGCGTGCGGAAGTGCGTAAGGAAATGCGCGATGCGTTTAAAGAATTCCAAGCTAGGAATCTATCCGAAGATCTCATTACTAATCCAAAAAAGTTCTGGTCGTATATCAAAGTAATAAGAGGCTCTCGTAAGGTTATGCCGTCGCTGATTAAAGAAAATGGTGAATTATCAGAAACAAGCGTAGAGAAAGCAGAAAATTTGAATGATATATTTCAAAAGGCTTTCACGATAGAAAACTCAGAGGAGATACCGATATTTAATAATCGTAACGACAAAATTATGAATGATCTCGCTCTTGATGTCGAGGGAATAACTAAACTGCTTATGAATGTAAAAACCAATAAGGCTCCCGGATCAGACGGTATTCCAACAAGATTCTACTCAAGATATGCAAAGGAAATTGCACTGTATTTGATGAAATTGTATACCGCCTCTCTGGATCAAGGAAAAATACCAGCCGAATGGAAGACCGCTATCGTAACTCCAGTGTTTAAAAATGGGAATGTTAATGATCCTCAGAATTATAGGCCGATCTCGTTAACTTCAATATTTTGCAGGATTTTAGAACATATCATCTATTCAAATGTCATGCGGTTCTTGGATGAAGGTAAGCTTTTAAATCCAAATCAACATGGATTCAGAAAAGGCCGATGCTGCGAAACACAACTTGCACTTCTAATTCACGACTTGTGCCGAATTATAGATGAGCAATCCCAGGTTGATTTGGTTCTATTAGACTTTAAATAAGCTTTCGACACTGTGCCTCACACTAGGTTACTTAGGAAACTTCGCGGTTACGGCATATCTAGACAAATATGCGACTGGGTTCCAGACTTCCTGAAGGACAGAACACAGTGTATAGTTCTCGACGGTGAGGGTTCATCACTTACTGAAGTGGGGTCAGGAGTTCCCCAGGGAAGCATGTTAGGGCCACTGTTGTTTCTCATATACATCAATGATCTATGCGACATAATAGGGGGGATGAAAAGATTATTTGCCGATGATGCTATAATTTATCGCGAAATCAAAACCCCGGACGACTGCGCTTTGTTACAAGACGATATTATGAAAATAATTGCGTGGTGTAAAGATTGGCAGTTGGAGTTAAACGCTAAAAAGTGCCAAGTCATGCGTGTAAGTAAAAAGGTGACACCATTTAACTATGAATATACGATTAATGGCACTGTCCTAAGAACGGTAGATTCCGCTAAATACCTAGGGGTAACAATTCGTAATAATTTGTCGTGGAATGAGCATATCGGGAATGTAATGGGAAAAGCAAATCGTATGCTCCAATTTCTAGGTCGTAATTTAAATCAATGCACTCAGGAAGTTAAATCGATTGTATACAAGTCACTAGTACGTCCTCACTTAGAGTATTGTTGTTCTGTATGGGGTCCCCATCAAAAGGGGTTAATGGAGGCTTTAGAGAAGGTCCAAAGAAAATCCGCCCGATTCGTGACAGGTATATATAGTTGGAGGGAAAGCGTAAGTGCGATATTGAAGGAGTTAGGTTGGGAAGACCTGGAACACCGAAGGCGTTGCTCTCGACGAAAGCTAATTGAAAAATTCACGACAGATGTATTTCGGAATGACAGTCAGCAAATATTGCTACCAGCAACGTTCATATCTCGAAATGACCGTGAAAATAAGATAAGAGAAATCAGGGCCAGAACCGATTCATTTCTGTACTCATTTTTCCCACGAGCGATTAGGGAATGGAATAGAAAGGATTTACTGGGCGAGTAAACTTAAAATCCGACAGGAGTAGCTTTCGATAAAGCACTCCAGCCATCCTGATCTGGGTTTTCCATGGTTTTCCCAGATCACTCCACGCGAATGCGGGGATGGTTCCTCACAATAGCCCATGGGCGCCTCCTGCCATATCCCTTATAACCCTTCCAAACCATAACCCCTTTCGATAGGTGCAATGCACCCTCCGCCACACACTTTTAGTGAATCGCGGAGTAATAATAATAATAAAAAGTGAGCAGGGAGTGAAAATATGCAAAATATACTAACTGGTTTCTATATTAGCTATTCTAGATATTACCTAAGTGAAAATGTTGCAGAATTCAGTTTTTTTAAAGAAGTTGTTAAATATGCTCTTTCCAGTTCATTTTGGTATCTATACATATACCCAGGAATTTTGTGAAACTGCTTTCACTGATTGCTTTTCCTTCTGATATCACAATATAGCTGTCCTTTGTTTTATTTTTTGTAACAGACTGAAGTAACTGTGTCTATTCTACATTAAGTATTAGTTTGTTGGCAATAAACCACCTATTAATTTTCTTTATAGCATCATTTGCTGTGTTTTCGAGTTTTTGTGCTGATGAGTCTTTTAACGATATGTTAGTATCATTTGCAAAAAGCACCATTATCAACTAGTATATGTGGGAGATCATTTATGTCGATTAAGAACAGCAGAGGGCCAAGAATTGAACCCTGAGGCACACCACATTTAACTATACCCCATTCTGAGTTTATAACATTTCCTGTATTAGCATCTTTCAGCGAAACACATTGCTTTCTATTTTCCAGGTATGATTTAAACCAAAGTCTTGGCCTTCCACTAAATCCATAGTGGTCTAATTTACCTAGTAGAAACTCATGATCAACACAGTCAAAAGCCAAAGCAAGATCACAGAATATACCTACGGATTTTTTTTTTTTTTTTTTTTTTTTTTTTGCATTGATTCCAGTATATTGTTTACAAAAGCAAAAATCGCTTAATCTGTTGAAACGACTTGTCAAAAACCAAACTGTACCTTACTGAGTATGTCATTCTTTTTTAGATGTGAATACACCCTTCTGAACATTGCTTTTCCAAAGATTTTTGAAAATGCTGGTAGAAGGGAAATGGGTCTGTAATTCTCAATCTTTGAGGTATCACCCTTTTTCTAAAGCGTGCGAGGTTAATACTTACTTCTGCTGTTTAATAGGGCCCGTTATGCACTTTTGATTTTAGCCAAAAATGTCAAACGTTGGCCGCCTCGCTGTTGTTTAATATAGACCTTTCTCTTTAAAAAATTAATTCATCATCATTAAAAATAATTCTTCTTCGGTTTCTTTTGTTCAACATTGATTTTCTTTTTATTGTACTCTCAGAAGTTTAACAAAAAAGCTCAAACCAACAATTTCTTAAGCCAGTCTACTATATCAACGAGTAAAAACAAAACCATTAGAAACAGTCAGAGATGTTCATTGCATAAATCTTTGGTTTACACGCTAGCCAACTTAAACATGCCATTATATTATTTTATCTATTACTTACGCAAGTTAACTAATTCTGTGGTTGTTATCTCACAAGCGGTTTGATTATTGACTTCTTGAGGGTGTCAGGGAAGATACCTTCTTCAAAAGAACTACTACTATAACTCTACTAAAGCTGGTGTTACAATTTTTCACTACATGGGTTGAAACCTCATCACAACCAAATGACTTTTTATTTTTGAGGGATTTAATATTTTTTTCAATTTCATTTTGACTGGTGGGAAATAGAGACATAGGTGCTGTTTTTGGTGACAAGGATTTAAGTTCGCTATAGCAACCATATTCACAATATATTTTCCCATTATTTTTTCAGCAAATGTTAAGAAGTAGTTATTGAAAGCACTTCCTACAAGAGAGGGTTCATTTACAAGTTTATCATTAACGCTTATAGCTATAGGTTTATGTTCAAGGGATGATCAGTTACAGTTGTTTCTCTTTTAATAATGTTCCAAACACTTTTTATCTGAACTACTAATCTCATCGATTATGGCCAAACGTATAGATTCTTAAGATTATGATAGTTAAAGAAGAACCAATAGGAACAGCACTCTTTATAAAATAATATTTCTAGTCCATATTAGTGATTAAAAGGATATATACAAAGAAATTTTAATCTGGTGTTAGAATGACATTGCAGAATTAGAACAACGGCAAATTAATGTCTACTAGCAGTTACCCGTGACATCGTCCATTTGAAAGTGTTTAATAGCATAAGAGTTCTTTTTATAATTATAATAAACAATACCTCAGAGGGGTAGGTAAAACACAGATGGAAAGAAGAACTCAAATCAGCATGTTAGTTGAACATAGGAAATGAACGCATTATAGTAGGCTAACAGAAATTTTAATTGTAGTTAAGTGAAGATATTCAGTTACAGTGAAAAACGAAGAAACACCTCAAGTGGAACATCTAATCCCAAGCTCATTTAAAAACCTTGAAATTTACAGTGGATGCTATTACAAAAAAGCATTATGAAATTTGAATTTGTAGTAACGCTAAGTATCGCCTCAATAAAATACTAGACTATTATAAGAGCGTTCAACTATTTTAAAGATTGTCGTTCACGAGTTACGTAGGTCATGATGAAGGTTTAGATTTGAATATATAAGAGACAAAGTAGTTGGAAAAAATAAAGATTTTATAAATGAAACTTTAATATCAGGTGGTATAAAGTATTAAGAAATTAAGAAATGTGAAAATGGGGGAACACAAGTCAGCGCATACATATTACACGAATTATCAATGAACTAGCTTTTCCCGGCATGCGTTGCAAAGACAAGGTTTAAATTATGGGGATGTGAAAGGTATGAGAATTGAGTTTTTGGAAACCACATGTAGGCAGTATTTTTCAAATTGTTTTAAACTATATGTGTGCACATTGCGTTCAAAATCGGCTAGAAACTGTAGCTTTGTATAAAGAAAATTTACAATAATTAAGGGGGGGCGAAAGGGGAGAGGGATTGGGTTTTCGTAAAACTAATGTGTAATTTTCTTTTTGTTTTAATATACACAGTAGGAGGACAAGGGGGAAGCTGGGAACAGCCAATCAGCGTTCAGGGATCGCATGACGTCACAAGATGGCCGCCCCGTTAGTTCTTTGGCCGGCCAAGATGGCGGACCGGCCGAACAAGATGGCGGGGGCCGTTAGTTCCTTGACCGGCCGCACAGATGGCAGCATCTCCTGGGGGCGCTGGACCGTTAGTTCACCGATCCGCTGATAGATGGCAGCACCTGGAGTTGCTATAGTCACCGCTAGATGACCTGGCATGCTTCATATGCGTGAAATATTTCGGAAACACCGTTTTAGGGCCTGCGTGAACACGCTCTGTTTGCTTATCCATTAAGCGTTGCGAAATGTGTGCCACGCGGGTATTCCTAGCGTCCTGTTAAGCAAGCACTGAACATCTTGGCTACTATCGACACACAGTAAAATATTTTCTTCTGTTCTGTATCGTGAAAAATACTTAAGCGTGAACCATTGCGATTTTTTTTTACTAAAAAATAAAAAAGTCCACATCAACGGATATTACGTGAACAGACATCGGTAGCGTTGGGGCTAGAGTGCCGAAGGTCGCCGGTTCGAGTCCGGCCGCGGTGTTTTTATTGAAAAAGCCGTTCCAACTCGTCAATTTCAAAACGAAAATCAAAATTTTAGTTTCCATACCTAGAGAGTATGGCACCAGCCTGCCTTCAATAAAAAATAAGTCGAAAAGCATAAATG